>ML780117.1:1211287-1224582 GCA_009831015.1 Picea engelmannii
ATTCCTAAAAATACTTGTATGTGAATCATAAATGACAACAATCACGATAGGAGAAACAACAATAAGTTGACACATAAAACTTTGTATATGAGTGGGAGGTAAGAGAGAGGGAGAGTATCGTTCGATCTATTGCACCTCAGACTCATTCCCTTTTGAGGAATGATGTCCCCCTCAAGTTTTATGAGGAGAATATATCCCTAAGGGGGAAATATTCATTTTTATAGAAGTTGATCCATCATTGGAATCATGCTAAACATGCATTGAAGGATCATGGTCTTGATATGTGGTATCAACCCATGGAGGAGGATATTTATTTTATCACTGGATTGTCTAGGAAGGGGGGAGGTTCATCCAAATCAAGTGATCCAAAATATGTGGCATTTTATGAGATTAATCAGATTAATCTAATGATGATGATTGGTAACTTTAATGGTGATTATATTGATATAAATAGGTGATTATAGTGATGTAAATATATTTTTAAGTGTCTCACAACATCAAGAAAAGGAACCTTAAAATATTCAGCAAAATGAATCTAAATATAAAGGTGAATATGTTGAAGAGATGATTGTTGAGAGGTATGTTGAAAAGTACATTCTAAGAGGGCCTCCTACTAGAACACTAAAAGAATGAGGGAACAACAACATCCCATCATACCTCCTATTGGAACACCAAAATATGAGATCACACCAAAATATTCCTTAAACTTTAGGAATATTCCCAAACCAAACATAAACCTTAAGGTTTGGTAAAATGTTGATGCAGTGGTAGAGAAACACAACATATGAACAAATACAAAAAGTGAGAATGTTTTCACTTTAGAAATAGTTGTAAAACCTAAAAGTTATCAAGAAAAACTAAATAATACAAGAAATGTGGTGGAAATCTTGTTACCTTATAGTGTTTCCTTTTTTCAAGTGTTTGTAATGCAAAACCCAATGCACTTGGAGGCATTTTATTTTCCATCATCATATCATCGACCTACCTTATTTTCTATGTCATTATGCTTAACACAATACAGATGATGTGCTACACTATAATTTATTTAATATTAGTGCAAGTGTATAATTTTGGCATCAAGTTAAAGATATTTTATGTCTATCTCATTATTAATTATTATTCATTCATTAATTATAATTATTAATTCTTTCCATATACTTTTCAATGTTTGTAAATGGAACTTATGAATTTTTAGTAAACTCTTTATCATAAAGTAGTGCCCATAACCCATGGGGATTCCTCAAAGATCCTTTCTCAAGAGAACAATACTAGAATTATCGATTCCTAGTCATTGAGGCAAATGCACCATAGTGGCCAAGGGATACGTAAGATAAGTTAAGGGATTGTATACTCTATTGTAGCTCAATAGAATACCAGCCATGAAGGCCTAGGATTTAGTGGAAAAGAAAAAAGTACCACTTTAGTTCAAACCACCTTTGTCAAGGAAAGAGGAATGAGAGTCAATAAGCCATTCCCATGGAGGAAAATCCAATTAGAAACTAACTGGTAAATTGACCCCTAAAATATACTTGTAGATCGGCTTGGATAATGAAAATAAAGTGATGATTCTACCACACAAATCTACTCCAACACTTGGGGATCAAGCAACCAATATGGTAAGAATCATCACAAATAAAAAATGTATGACATGGTATCTTTAGTTTGTTTTTGTTGAAATAAAATAGGTCATAAGGCTAGCAATTGTTGACACTCTAGAAAGAAAAGTAGCCCATGTATGAACTATTTCTAGTACTACATATTGATTAGACATAAGGATACCACCTTGTATTCAAGGTTTTCACAAAACTTCCCCCAAAAAATTATCCCTTCTTTGTTTATAGTGGAGGTTGTTAGCGAAGTCAAGTGACAAGAGGTTTTTGTGGATTCTTTTACAATGGTGTGCCTAAATCGAACAAATGCATCGATGCACTCACAAACATAATTCCTTGGTTTTGAACTAATAAGGCACACTCATAACCATTATTAATATAAAATGTTAAAATATCATTTTTTAAAATAAATTCATATTTCTTCTCCTCGATGAATTAAGAGCATTATTGTGCATATGAAGCATGCATTGGATCAAGTTAGGACAAGTGACTATTCAATAAAAAAATTAATTTAAAAAAAAATAAAAAATCCTTTTCCAATGCATTGAAAAACCTAACCACCTCGGTGTGTATACAATAGAGAGTAAGGGTGCACTTAACATTACTGTAGGATCGATTTTTTAACATATAGTGAAAAAATACAACCAATGTGTTACTCATAGTACCACACACCGACATGTATTACTGTATGGCGTGTCGCTATAATGTAAACATAATTAAAGCATACCATTGCATTATGGTACTACAAAACACATTGGTAAAATAAGTTAAAATAATTAACAAAACTAGTTTCATTATCACGTTTCCTTCTATGCTTCCAACCACTTACACACACATCGATATTCACACTCCTTCTATGGTCAACCTTGGTTCAATAGTTTCATTGGTAGATTCCATACATTTTTGAATTTTCGAAAATAATACACATTTTGTTTTTTATCCTTAGCTAAACAATGCCTCCTCGAGTGAGGAGAGAAAATGCAATTGTTTGTTACCTCCTTATTTTCAATTTTATCAGAATAAAATTTAAAATTGGGTTTAAAATTGGTGCTTTTTTATAATTAAAAAAACAAATGCTTGGCGCACTTCACTGGTTCGTCTAACCTCGGACTCGAGGGCGTGTCATGTCAATATATAGGAGGTATCACTAGCGATGCATCTAAAAATAGACAACAAACTACTCAAAACTATGCACAACACACTGGAATGACAAGTGTGCATTATCGATGCCTCTCATCTTTGAAGAGACGCCACCTTTGCAATAAACCCACTTGTGCATTCTAGAGAATCAATATCACTAGTGCATTATAGATAATAAATGACATTGGTGAACCTCACCATAATGTACATCCTGCATATTTAAAAATTAGCATAAAGGTGTGTATGGTGGGATGCCCCAAGATTGGTGCATTATAAAACACAATGCACCATTGAAAATACACTTTGGTGCTCCAAGAAACACAGAGCACTGAACTTACCTATGTACATTAATGATGTCTATTGTTTTAGACGAGGCATTGCAAATCAATGCATTATAGGGAATAACCCACATTGGTGTAGTGCGTCGCACCACACATAAAAAAATTAGCATATTGGTGTGTTTCATGACTAAAGTATCATCATCGCACCAAATAACATGGAGAACTGTGGAAATTGTGGTGCTTATTTTATGATAAAGTGCACAAGTCACAATGTGTATTATCTATTAAAGGCACACCGGTTACTTTACCACATTTTTTTAAACAAAATAAATTTTGGTTTTTGATAAACAAAAGATGGTTATATATGTATGAGTTTGATAATTTAATTTTTTCTTTTATATATATATATATATGTTCCTAAAAATACGTATATGTGAATCATAAATGAAAATAATGAGCGTAGGAGCAAAAACAACATGTTGACACATACAACTTTGTATATGAGTGGGAGGTAAGAGAGCGATAAGATCCTTCAATCTGTTGCACCTCAAACTCATGATATTTCGAGTAATGTTTTCCTCCTCAACTTTTGTGAGGAATATACATCCCTAAGGGGGAACTCTTCCTTTTTATAATAGTTGATCCATTGTTGGAATCATGCTAAACATGCACTAAATGACGGTCATGATATGTGGTATAATCCCATAGAGGAGAATATTAATTTTATCAGTGGGTTGTCTAGGAGGGTGAATATTTGGCACCCGTTCCTTAATCTACTACCCTGCATTGCAAGAGGAAATTTCATATGTGTAGAGATATGTAAATCCAAACATTTTTTCCACTACAAACATTTAGTTTTCTAGCGGTCGGTTGTATATATACTCATTTGGTGCAGAGGAGGTTAGTTGCCTATCCCTTATTGTCATGACACATGCACACTTTTCAATACCCACTGTAAGGAAAAAACCTTCTAGATGAGGTTTTTGTTGAGGTATTTAGTGTCACAAAATTTGGAAAAAAATTAAAAAAAACCTATCCTACTACCTCCTCTATTGATTGTAGAGGTTTTAGCAGAGGTTTCAACAAATTTTTTGTATAAAGAAAAACAATTGGGTGGCTAGAGGTTGTAGCAGATTTCTTTTAGTGCTTTTATTGTCAAAACACACTAGTGCGCCATTAAATAAAATGCCCCACTACGTATCCAAACATAAAAGGCACCAAAACAACCTTACATCAAATTCATCGAAACGTACATAAAACCAAAAAAAACACCAGTGCACTATTACATAAATTCTCGGTGCAGACATAAAATAAAACTGCACCATGAACCATTACATGAAATTCCCTAGTGTGTACATAAGACAAAAACTTGCTTGTTCGCCATTACATTATTTCCCTAGTGCTTACATATGAAACAAATGCACCAACATGGTTATGGTTATTATGCCCCGGATTTCCATTTTGTTGTATGCAGCTCTCGTGCACTTGTACTTTATGTTCGCTTTAGTGCTTGCATAATTCGTACATTTTGATACATATACTAAATATAATTCCCCAGTGCATTTGTATTATTAAATGCACCGATGCATACTTATCACATTCCCACTATATAATTTGAAAATGATATATATTATCGCACATTTTATGCACAAATAATTTTGTATAATTAATATTTATCGATGCTTTATTATTCTTAATATGCATCGGTGTGTATAACCCCTTAAAAAACATCGATGTCTATATTATTTCAAACACCATTTTTTGAGTTCATAAGAATGCACCAATATGTATATATTTTAATTCATTTGTTCTTTTACAAATATTTTTCATAATCATATTGTTTTATCTATTTTTGTTATTGTGTTTTAATATATTGAAAACATTAATTCCTTATCCAAGGGATTAAACCTATGTTATTTTCAATAATGCAAATCTTTCACATATTAATTAATCAATTATTTGCAACAATGTAAATTATTCACATATTAATTAATCAACAATGCAACATTTTACAACATTTCACAATGCAATAAAATAACAAACCCATTTTATTATTTATGAATAAGAGACCCATGGTCATACATTATGGGACAATGTAAAGGTCCACAATAATTAAAATGGAACCAATATGTAATTGTTACAGTTATGGGTAACATGTCCTCATCCTATGTCCACTACATTAAGAAAAATTATCCCTGATTTTTACAGACCAATATCACAAAATTGCATACAACTTACAAGAACATTCAATTATATTGATTGTCATAAATCACTTGAACTACTCTCATGGATCAAGTTGTGTGCATCCCTGATTTCTTGATCACTTGTAGGCGATATTATACTTTGGTTATCTCAATGGATGTTTTCTTGCTCGACGTCTCATTGACGTACCAACTTCTCGCGTTCCATCTACAAACATAGAAACAAAGCGTATTAGGTAAATATATAGTCTTATAATATAGTATAATATACATGATAACATAAATAAAAAAGTGTACCATATCAGTGATTGATTAATAAACCATACACATTGTTTTGAAGCCTTTCCTCGTGCCAATTATCACAATATTTTCTATTGACTCCTCTCCATATTTTGTTTCATACATGCTTAATACGCCATGAAAAAATATAGTTGATATAATTAATATAAAGGTTTCTTATTATTTCGGTAATTATAAAACAAGGAAAGTTAAACAACATAGTTGTAACACCATGTTTCCCCCAGTTTGTAAAAATAATTAGACTAACCAGAACTGTGGCAAACTCATGAATGTGAATATGTGATGTGAATGGACCTTATGGAAAAGGTCAATAAATGTGAATAACATTATGAATTTATATTGCAGGACTGCTAAGAGGGGATGTGCAGAAAAAGAGACCACGATGGCGGTGGAAGGCACCTGGAAAGATGGCGTTAACTTCCACTGAGAATTAATACCGTGTTTGGACTTCACTAGCCCGGAGAACCAAAAGTGGCTCGCTGGCCCCGAATTAAATGTCTCGCAGGCTGGCAGGTGATGGCTCCTCAGAAATTAATGAGGGATGGGGAGGTGAACCGCCCATCCGTAGAGCCATCGTGACTGACCAGTGCGAGGGAAATCATGCCACACACAACCTAGCAAGAGGATAAGGCGTGGGGTAGAAGCGATTGGGGGCAGACGTGAGGGGAGGAAGAGAACTCTGGAAATACACAGAGTGAGTGATATCAGAGAGGAAGGAGAGTAACCTTCGCTCCTGGTCACTGGAAAACAGAGACGTAGTCTCACAACATTGTGGTCTCATCTCAGGGGTGGCTAGTGGTAAATCCGATGGGAGTCGCTGAGCCTACGGTTGGGTGGAAACGAGCACCCCTCTCAGCAGTTGCTTGACCCCTGGTGTTATTTATGATAAGTGTTTTGCCTCTGGCATCTTGAAATATATATATATACGTTTATTCTGATGATTAGGGCCATAAGATGTGAAACTGTGAATGATTTTATTGTAAGAATGTCTGTAGGATGTTTTGATCAATACTAGTAGATGCATGTTTATAATGGAAAGACTACATCTGGCTTATGTTTTCATAAATCACTATTAATATGCTTACCGACCTAACTCAGACCGCGTGTCTGATTCGTGGGAGAAAGGCACCCTTATATACCTCAGGTAGTACCTTGAGGGAATATCCCCATAGAGATACCTTCCTTGAAAAGCCCATCAAGAACCAGGAATGCGGTTGTGAAGGCGTAAGGCCTTAGTAACCCTGCATGAGGAGGAACGATCCTCTTGAAAACCGAGATGGTAGTATAAGGATGAAGTATCGAATCGAGGAACGATATTTCATCGGGAAATCTATGGTCACTCATGACCGTTAGATTTGGTAAGAGGAAGTTGGAAGGTTAAGTACCTTATCCCTGATAGGTGTTGATCGATGGATGAGATTCCGTCGGGAAATATACAGACACACCCGACCGTTAGATTGGTAGAAGAAGGTAAGGTGTTAAAATGCCTTACCTCTTTGTTTTCTGTGTCTTCATGGGTAGCGAGGAATTGGGATCGTAGATCTCCAAGGTCCATGAGAGTATCTGGACCGTGGATATTTTCCACGTCCAGGGAGTCATGGAAGAATGCACGGGTAGGAACCAATATGAGCCGTCAGATATCGACTGAAAAACCCGACAGTCGTTGGATCTGTCGAGAGTTACCTGAGGGTTAAGACTCCAGTGCATAGGGGCAAAAAACCCTGGAATAGATCTAAGTCGTTCGATTGACGAAGGCCACGTGTCAAGAGATCACCCATTTCGGGAAATCGGGAGTCCTGTTGACAAGAGATCGGGGCTTTCCATTGTCAAAATCCCAGGATGGATCTGGGCCATTCGATTGATGGAGGCCACGTGTCGTAAGATCTCCCATTTTGGGAAATCGGAAATCACGGAATTGGGATTCCTGTTGACAAGAGATCAGGACTTTCCATTGTGGAAATCTTGGGATGGATCTGGGCCGTCTGATTGACGGAGGCCACGTGTCGTAAGATCTCCCATTTCGGGAAATCGAAAATCGTGGAATCGGGATTCCTATTGACAAGAGATCGGGACTTTCCACTGTGGAAATCCCGGGATGGATCTGGGCCGTCTGACTGACGGAGGCCACGCGTCGTGAGATCTCCCATTTCGAGAAATCAGGAATCGTGAGATCGAGAGTCCTGGGGACAAGGGATCGAGAGTTTTTGGGGTGGAAACCCCGGAGCAGTTGTGGATCGTCCGATTTAAGGAGGTGACGTGTTGAGAGATTACTTGTTTTGGGAAATCGGGGATTCAGGAATTTCGTTGACAAAAGCTCAGGCTCTTTCCTTGACAAATCCCGACCCATAATGACGAGACGATAGTAGGTGGCTAAGTCCCGATGAACGAATGAGATTCCTTTGGGGAATCTCAGGGTCTGTAACAACCATCCGATGTGAGGAAGAGATGTCAGCCTTAAGCTGGGGCGTGAATGCACAATTAGATAAGTAACGAGCAGATCTGGATGGCCAGAGTCCACCTGCCCAAATCTACGGCTGAGGTTTCATTCTGGAGCCCCCTTTCCATTCTGCCTTTAATGGGGGGGGGGTGTCTGGAATTGGACGCACAACTCTCGAACGGTCGAGATTAATTCATCACGATCAACGACACTCAGGTGGATTTTGGACCCCCCTTGTCATTCTGCCTTTAATGGGGGGGGTCCGGAATAGTGTGGCGTGTGAAGTGGGGCCCCCTCTTGTCCTATCGACTACCGTGTCTCACTTCCCCCTATGCCACCTGTACTCCACTTAACCGTGTGTCGGGGCCTATTCTCATTGGTCGGTCGCTAGCCCTATTGGGGTTTGGCGGTTGCAAAGCCGAACGGTTTGACACTACCGTAGCGCCGAGACGCGAAATACAAAAGACACTATGTTCATTTGAACTGTGATCGTGACCCGCAATCACATGGGAACGGAGAGAGAGAGAAAGAGCTAGCTTACGCTAGGCCTCCATGGATATTTAGGGCTTCTGATTCGGCAGAAGACCAGAAAAATCTGATTTAGGTAGTGGGTATGTGACAATGTGGTATCAGAGCATGGTTACAACACTTGGTCTGCTTGGGCTCAGGCACGAGCCACGTAAGAAGACATTGTCATCCGCGTTTTCTCCTTAAGAAGAAGGATTGCAGGATGAAACTGTAATCTGGGACATGAACTTTGTTGTCCTGTTTTAGTGTTAAGATGGCTACCTACTAAAATAGGTAGAGTCTCTTGCAATGGAGATGGCTGGATAGATAAGGATTAAGACCCAAATGAAAAACCCCTGTTATATGGGTATACATGTGAAAATATGAATTTATGCGCATGTTATAAAAATGTATCTAACTCCTGACTGACAACCAACATTTGTCTTTCTTCCAAGCGGACGATCAGCCGCGGGAATTTATAGACGCAGAAAATGGTGACTCACCAAGAGATGGGAGAAGGCTCCCACAATAGAGACGAAGAGTCTGACGAAAGAAGAGCAATAGGAACCCCTCCGGATCTATCTGAGACTATGAGGAGTCTCATGGTTGAATTGCAAAGCTGCAAGGCCGACAATGAAAGGATGATGAAAGAGCAAGACAAGCAAACTGAAATTAATGCAGTTTTACTGTAGAGCTTATCTGACCTACAACGACAAATGCGGCATGAACCCGAGATGCAGAAACATGGTCGTGTCAGTGGCCATACTGAGAGAAGCACCTCACAAAAGGTCCACCCCAGAGGTAAAGGACCAGTGCCAGATGATTCCATTGAGAAGGAAGCTGGCGATTCAGAGGGCTCTTCCAGCAGCAGGACCAGTTCCTATTCTCGAAGAAAACTAAAGAAGCAAAAGACTTCCAAGGGTCATAAATTTGAGGAATTCATAAAGGCCAAACCTCCCTCCTTCGATGGTGAGATAAAGAAGGGAGAGGAAGCCGAGGCCTAGCTACTTGGACTGAAGAAATATTTCAGAGTCCATGATTTTTTAGAGAATTTGAAGGCCCGAGTGGCCACTTTCAATCTAAATGGAAAGGCTTCCATTTGGTGGGAAGACCTTAAGAATATGAAAGGGGTCCACGAGGAGGACCTGTCTTGGAGATAGTTTGAAAAGTACTTATGGAAGAAGTATTTGTCGGAAAGATATTTCGACGAGAAGGCTAAAGAGTTTTATGAACTCAAACTGGGGCAACTCACTATAGAGGAATATGTCAATAAATTCCTCAACTTATTGAGATATGTACCTTACATCAAAGAAGAGAAGGCAAAGGCGCAACACTTCATCAGTGGGCTACCCAAGGAATACCGGAATCGAATCGAATTCGATGAGCCAAAGACCTTAGAAGACACTATTCAAAAAGAAACATATTGTCATGAACAATATGGACATTGGGAGAGTCTCCTGGAGACTGGAAAAAGAAGTGTGGTTCGAGATTTCAGAAAAAGGGGATCAAATACTCAGGATTTAAAAACTACAAGAAGAACCCTAGAATGAACTTTCTAGCCCGGAGTGTACTCCAGCAGAAATTTCCACCATCAGGCAGAAATAAAACTTCTGGACCTATACCAGTGAAGACTGATAACCCAAAGAGAGAACCTCTGAAGTGTTGGGGTTGCGGAGAAGAGCATCTCTTGAGAGACTGTCCACACCGACAACAGAACAGTCGGAAAGCTTATAACATTCAGGAAGCTACCACAGTCAATGATGTGGCAAGGAGTGTGTCGCAGATTTATGAAGCATTGGATAATAACCAAGCTGACCACCAAGCTTCAGTGGTGGAAATAGAAGGTATGATTTTCAACCATCTGGTGTCTGTTTTGATTGAACCTAGTTCAAATTTGAGTTATATAGCCCCTAAAGCTGTTGATAAGTGTAAGCTACAGCTACGAAAACAAACTAAGCCATGGTTGGTACAGTTAGCCACTGGCACCAAAGGAAAGGTAGTAGAGGTCATACCAGCCTGCCAATTAATGTTGGGTGAATTCCCCACCCAAGCAACCCTTAATGTATTACCCCTAGGATCATACGATCTGTTGATTGGTATGGACTAGTTGGCCGTCCATAAAGCCAGACTGGACTGTTACCATAAAACCTTAGAATGTGTGAGCAAAGAAGGAAAAAGGATAACCCTTCAAGGGATCCGAAAATCGGTCTCGGTGAGACAAATATTAGCCCTGCAAATGAGAAAGCATTTCCGAAAGGGATGTCCCCTATATGCAATATAGGTGTTGAAAACAATCAAAGGTGCTAAACCAAGCCCTGATGATCACCCTATCCTGAGAGAATACAGAGATGTGTTTCCAGAAGAGGTACCAGGTCTACCTCCGAGAAGAGACATTGACTTCTCGATAGAGCTCGCGCCAGGAGCGGTGCTAGTGTCTAGGACACCCTACCGGATGAGCACACCTGAGTTAGTTGAACTCAAATTACAATTGAAAGAAATGTTGGATAAGGGTTATATTCGACCCAGCGTGTCCCCATGGGGAGCACTAGTCCTGTTTGTGAAAAAGAAGGATGGCACCCTTAGACTGTGTATAGATTATAGACAACTTAATAAAGTAACCATAAAGAACAAGTACCCCTTGCCCAGGATTGATGATCTATTCGATCAGTTGGGAGGTGCGTCTATTTTCTCAAAGATTGACTTGAGGTCAGGATACCATCAAGTCCGAATCAAGGGTGAAGACATCCATAAAACCGCTTTTCGGACACGGTATGGTCACTATGAGTTTGTGGTGGTGCCATTTGGGTTAACCAATGCCCCTGCCACTTTCATGTTCTTAATGAACAATGTACTCAGTAAATTTTTAGATAAATTTGTACTATTTTTTATTGATGACATATTAATATACTCTAAGAATAGAGAAGAACATGAAGAGCATATTAGACTTGTGCTGCAAGTGCTAAGAGAGCATCATCTCTATGCTAAATTCGGAAAATGTGACTTCTTTCATAAGCAAATACATTACTTGGGACATGTTCTGTCCAAGGAAGGGGTAGTAGTAGATCCTGACAAGATCAGGTCTATCATGGAATGGCCTACCCCAAAGGATGTTTCAGACATCAGATCCTTTATGGGATTGGCGGGATACTATAGGAGATTTATAAAAGGATTCTCCAAGGTTGGTTGTCCAATCACTTCCCTCCAGAAGAAGGGGACAAAATTCCTATGGACACAACAATGTGAAGAAAGATTTCAAACCTTGAAACATCTACTAACCCATGCACCCATGTTGAAAATCGTTGACCCAGAAGCTTACTTCCTTGTGTGCACGGATGCCTGTAAGGAAGGGCTCAGAGGTGTCCTTATGCAGGAAGGAAGTGTGATCTGCTATGAATCCCAAAAATTGAATGAACATGAAGTCAATTATGTGACTCATGATCTAGAACTGGCTGCCATAGTGCATGCCTTGAAAATGTGGAGGCATTACCTCCTGGGAAGAAAATTTGTACTTATGACAGATCACTGTGGATTGCGGTATTTGTTTGACCAACCAAAGCTCAATGCTAGACAAGCTATATGGATGGCCCTCCTTAGCGAATTTGATTTTGAAATCAAACACATTAAAGGGAAAGAAAATAGGGTGGTTTATGCCCTTATCAAAAGCATGAAAACAATTCACTTGGCGGCGATGAGTACCTGGGAGACAGATGTCAAGAACAGAGTCAGAAATGCACAGGAGACAGATCCCTTCGTTCAGACTATAACCCTATACCTACAACAAGAACCCGCTGGAGTAAAATATGAAGGCTACCAGATGACCAAAGGAGGTCTGCTCACTTATAGATATAGACTGTACATTCCAAATTGTGACAACTTGAAGAGGTTCATTAAGGATGAACTACATAAAAGACCATACACTGGTCACCCAGGATACCATAAGATGATCACTGCCACCCAGAAACAATTTTATTGGCCCAGATTGAAGAAAGACATAGCCAAATATTTGGCCCAATGCATAGAATGTCAACAGGTGAAAGCAAAACATCGACACCTAGTAGGACTATTACACCCTTTACCCATCCCAGAATGGAAATGGGAAACCATCTCCATGGATTTTATCACTGGATTTCCGACTTCAACTAAGCAAAATGATTCCATTATGGTAGTGGTGGATAAATTGAGAAAGTCTTCTCATTTCATCCCCGTCAAATCAACCTGCAAGGCGATAGATATCGCCCAGATATTCATGAAAGAGGTATTCAGATTGCACGGTATGCCGAAAGAGATAGTGTCTGACAGAGACACAAAATTTACTTCCAATTTTTGGAAATCCCTGATGGCTGGTTTGGAGACCAAATTGTTGTTCAGCACCGCCTATCACCCTCAAACCGACGGACAGACAGAAAGAGTGAATCAAATATTAGAGGATATGTTAAGGATGCATGTAATGCATCAACCCAGGAAATGGGAAGACTACCTGCCATTAGTAGAATTCACCTACAACAACGGCTACCAAGCATCCTTAAAGATGCATCCCTTCGAGGTCCTCTATGGTAGACCGTGTAATACTCCAGTCAGCTGGAGTAATCCTATAAATAGGATTTCTTTTGGGCCCAACATGTTGAAAGAAATGGAACAAAAAGTGACTCAGATAAAACAAAATCTGAAGATCGCTCAGAACCGACAGAAAAGTTATGTTGATCAAAAGAGAACTCCAAGAGAGTTCAAAATGGGAGACCATGTATATCTCATAATTAAGCCCAGAAGGAGTTCCCTGAGAATGGGAGCTTGTGCCAAGTTGGCACCCTGATATTGTGGA
>ML780117.1:1227632-1244467 GCA_009831015.1 Picea engelmannii
CCCCCCTTGCCATTCTGCCTTTAATGGGGGGGGTCCGAAATAGTGTGGCGTGTGAAGTGGGGCCCCCTCCTATCCTGTCGACTACTGTGTCACACTTCCCCCTCTACCACCTATACTCCACTTAATCGTGCGATGGGGCCTGTTCTCATTGGCCAGTCGCTAGCCATGTTGGGGTTCGGCGGTTGCAAAGCCGAACGGTTTGACACTACCGTAGCGTCGAGACGCAAAATACAAAATACATTGCATTCATTTGAACTGTGATCGTGACCCGCGATCACATGGGAATGGAGAGAGAGAGAAAGATCCAGCTTACGCTAGGCCTCCATGGATATTTAGGGCTTTTGATTCGGCAGAAGACCAGAAAAATCCGATTTAGGTAGTGGGTATGTGACAATAGCTACTTACAAATTCTTTAATTAAACCTTGATACTTCAACATATAATCACAATCCTTAGTTAACCTAATGTTTATCAATTATTTGGTTGGACCTTGATTGTATGTTAGCACCTATTAGTATACATCCATGGATTGGTGTAAATTAATTATTCAAATATAAAGATAAAAAAAAATATGAAAACTATGAAACATAAAAAAAAGTAAGTACTAGTAAACTTTGTGATCAACACTTTTTTTCTTTGTCATCATGTCTTATGCGTTGATTGTGTTCCATTTTGTTTTCTTTTATGCAACAAAACAATTGAAAATTAGTATTTAATATGATAAATAAATTCAATGTACATAAAAAAAAAATGAATGATCACATACGTATGATGCACATTGTTGTTGGGATACATCCTCTTGTGACACAATTATGTTCATTTATTTTACCATCTCCATGTACACTCTTTTGGACTTCCCTACCGATATGTATTGGATTTCAGCTTGTTTGTCGCTTGGAATCTTCATAATCTTTCTAAAAAATGAAAAAATACATAAATGTTTTCTTAAATGTACATAAACGTAAATATACCAAAACAAATTTATTTGGTAATTGCTCGAACATATTATAGAATTTATTTTTTAGTAATAATACCTTTTATATGACTCTTTTTTGTTATTGTAAGTTTTTTCTATTTCTATTTCAAGCCTCACGGGTCTAAGTCTCACGGGTCTTGTAGTATATATATAACGTCATTCTTGGAGTCACTAGATTTAGTTTTGTATTGTAAGTGGAAATGACGTCTATACGTTCTTTCCACTATACCCGTCAAAGCTCTGTAAAAAAACAAATTCCCTCTCATTAACTTCAAGAACCACTCCAAATGACCAATTAATCATCATCATCATTTACATCATTAAAAAATTTTGTCCTCTTCGAACAACATTTCATTCCCTCACTATTAGTCACTACATAACATTAAAAAAAAGTGAAATCAAGTGTTTAAAACTTGTTGATGATTAGTGTTAAGAATTTAATTTTTAGTAAAAGTCAAAGAAAAACGTAATGTTTATTACCTTTCGATCCACCTATTTCCTCTCTTTGCAACATTTCCATAAATATTTTACACTCTTTTGCACTTAGATTGTGAATAATTGTATTGATTTCTTCAAGTTTTTGCTCTGAATGGCACACATTAACGAATACACAACTTTGATTTAAACTTACAAATATTTCATATTATATATCAGATTTCTAATAAAAATTAAAGAGCTTGTCTACCTCTCTTCTTGGGATGAGATATTATCATGCTCGTTGCAATAAGATATTTTATTTGAACTTTTTTCAACCATCTTGTATAAAAAAACCCAAGAATCATCATAAATAGAAATTATGAAATTGTATACAATCTAGTATTTCAGTGTCATTAAACAGAACACACCATAGCACCAATAATATACTGGCATCGACATGTACTATTGGTCATTGTGCACCAATAACCCATACGCATATGAAATAAAATCAATTTCATTTTACCAATCGATGCTTTACACAGACATATGCGCCTAGGTGCGCTTGCTTATATAGTGACCACTGGGGAGTTGTTCCTATACAATGCACACCAGGGAATTTTCCTATACAGTATGCACCGCATATTGCGAAACAAATTAAAAAACAATCACTAACAATGACATGGTTGGCAGGTTTTTGGATCTCATGCAATGCATGGTACCATTGAAATAGATACCAAATGTATGATATGAAACTAAATAAACCCTATAAAAATCTATTGCATAAAAAAAAAAACCCTAAAATAATTTATTTCTTATAAAAATAAACCCTATAAAAATATATTGCTTAAGAAAAAACAACAAGAAAGCTACGAATTCCAATATCGAAGGTAACTATGAAACCCTTATATTGTTTTTAACATACATTGAAAATAGTTTGAATCAAATACGGAAAGAACCAAATGATCAGTAGGATCAAATCACATACCTAAAATTTATTCTCTGCAGATTTGTATATTCTTTATAGATCCCTTCCAATTTCATGGTAAATATATCTTCCACAAATATTCTCTCTAAATCCTACCAAAGAAATGAACTAATGAATAGTGTTTTCATTTATAAAAAAATACGCTTTGAAAAATAAAATTCCCTCTATTTTTTCACTATGATTTTTCATTTAGTATGTAAAAAAACTTATTAAACTATATATTTTAAAAATTAAGTTTGTCATGAAATTGGTGCTCCTCACTAAATAGTGCACCCACATGTCCATATAGTAAAAAACACACAAATACCAATTTGATCGACATAATAGAAGTGAAAACCTCTGTTGTTAAAATTTATAGGTGTTTTGGTTTGCAGAGGTTTTAATGGATGTGACGGTTCAATGCATTTGATAGTTTGTCGCATTGGTGAAGGATTAGATCTTGTCACTTAGAGGGGGGAGTAGGCGAATCAGTGACTGAATAGTTTGTCAATTTTTCTTTTGTTAATGAAAACAAAAATTTTAACACAATATTTATCGTGGAGCCCAATCGGGAAAACCACAAACACTTTTTTGTTAACTACAAAATTTTGTTTTACGTGTTACATAGAAGGAAGATTTTCTTCCTCTTAGATCGACACTAACTGATCAGGATGCACCCACACCCTTGTTCACCAGCACTAACTGCTAGGAGACTTCGACCCCCTGTTTAGTCAGCTACAACTAACAAGGAAGAACCGACTCCCCTGCAGGCTTCAACATGCCCTTGCACCATGCAACCACCCTTATATTCTGAATCTGGAAAGCTTCTATATCATGTATTTATGGCATCTCTCTTCTTTTGTGATTTAATATATCTTCTTATTCGTATTGCAAAGACACTTTTCTTCTCACCACTCTATCTCATTTATATAATCTTCAAATTGGTGTGAGATATAATGCATTGTGTCCTTTCGTTTGGAACTTCACACCTCTTCATTTAACTTAACCATAATCTTTGTTATTATTCAAATCTTACTGTGAATAATTTTCATAAATTGATCATAGATATGGATCAATTTCATCTTTTAACTCAATCCCAAATCTTTGCAATTATTGCAGAAACCAAGTTCTACAAAGGTGCTTCCTTCAAACCATTTTCATATGACTGATAGCGCAAAACCACAGGCTTATCAACTTATGCAATGCCTTTATTTCTCTTATTCCAAATGACCACAGGTGTTGACCAGGCACTAGGCCAAGCGAGTGCTTGATCACTTATCATAATCAATGGTCATGTTTTAATCTCCCGATTAGATAGACGGTTCTCATTTACTTCAAGACTTTGACTATTTAACTTATGCTATCCTTCCAATGTACTTGATCAATGATCGAGAACGCTCTCGAAGTGTTCCTTAGATCAGATGACTCATGTCCACTTCAGGACTTCGTCCTTCGGGACTTTGGGACTTTGTTCTTCGCGACTTCCATTCTCTTTACAAATCTCCCAAATAACAGACGTGTGTCCATAATCTTCAATGTTTTTTAATGCTCCCGACATGTTCTTCAGATCATATGTCTTATGTCCACTTTGGGACTTTGTCTTTCAAGACTTCAGGACTTAGGTCATTTGTTGGTGGTGAAAATCACGAAGTGATGTAACTTGCTGAAGTCACTTGTTGACATGACACGGGCCGAGTGGATGCCACGTGTCACTGTGATTCATGATTTACACATACTTGAACTATCGATTTCATCTTGACATTTTTCATTATATGAGTATGCCATGTGTCCTTGCTGACGTGGTCTGTTGTTGTATATCTCTCGATGTGGCACACATTCATCTCCTTAATCTAATGGTTAGAATACTATCTGAAATGTATCTCAGATCAATGGTTGAAAGTGACTTCAAAATTTCGACCTTCAGGACTTCGGGTAATTCGATTTCTCGACTTCAAAATTCTTTTGAAGCGATATTCCATGAAGTGTAACCTCCTCGCAAATTTTAACCGAAAATGAATGTTGTTCGTTGATCATAATCTTAGATTGATGACTCGATCTGTCTGCAATGCTACTTTTCCTGGGTTTAAATCCAACGACTGTTCTGCTTTGCTTATCTTTTCCTTCCACTCTAAAGTGATCCAATGATTGTCGAGAATTCGGGTAATGGAGGTCTCAGCCCTTGCTTTTCCTATCCTTCCACTTAAAGTGATCCAATGACTATCGAGAATTCGAGTATTCGAGATCTCATCTCTTTTTCCTTTCTTATCCTATCCTTCGACTTTAAGGTGATCCAACGACTATCAGGAATTCATGTATTCGATATCTCAACCCTTTTTCCTTTCTTATCCTATCCTTCCACTTAACTTGATCCATCGGTCAAGAATGGTCTCAGAGTATATCAACAATCAGGGATGATTGTGGGGTCCCAACTAGCATGACGTTTAAAACTATCATCGAGCTTCACAATGGAAAACTGCTCATTGGTAGAGGAAACAATTTCAAACACAAATCTATTGATGGGTGACCATCGACGATCAATGTGGATTTTAGAACCATAAATTGTTAATTTTTTGAAAACCCCAACCCAGTTTCAGTCTCACTGATTTTTCAGCCAAATTTAAATGCCAAACTCAGTTTCAGCACTGTTTCGGCATATGTTACAGCCCTGTGTTTCAGCATATACTCACAGCGGTGTTTCAGCTTATGACTCAGCACTGTGTTTAAGCATATGTTACAGCCCTGTGTTTCAGCATATACTCACAGCGGTGTTTCAGCATATGACTCAGCACTGTGTTTCAGCACATGTTACAGCCCTGTGTTTCAGCATATGCTCACAGCGGTGTTTTAACATATGCTGAAACACAGTGTTGTAACATATGCTGAAACACATTGTTGTAACATATGCTGAAACACAGTGCTGAGTCATATGCTGAAACACCGCTGTGAGTATATACTGAAACACAGGGCTGTAACATATGCTGAAACACAGTGCTAAGTCATATGCTGAAACACCACTGTGAGTATATGCTGAAACACAGGGCTGTAACATATGCTGAAACAGTGTTGAAACTGAGTTTGGCATTTAAATTTGGTTGAAAAATCAGTGAGACTGAAACTGGGTTGGGGTTTTGAAAAATTAACATAAATTGTGCGTGGTTTAGAATGTCACCAAATCTCCTCAGTTGAAGTTGTCTGATTGTTGGTGGATCAACCACAGTCGTCGATATTTGAATATATAAGATCTAACGGTCCTGACTAATTGCGGGATTGGAAATAACACATTGTTTAATTCTCTTTTCTCTCTCTGCAATCTATCCATGTCGTTGACCTGACACTTGCGTATCAATGGTCCCAATTTTATCTGATTGTTGACTAGTCCTCCAACAATCCTTCTCTTGTAATCTGATGGTCTATATTGATTGTGGGATTGGGAATAACATGCTTTTTAATTCTCCTTTTTCTCTCTGAAAGTCATCCTTTCCGTTCATCTAGCGCTTGTGTATTCAATGGTCATGACTTGATCTGATCATGTTTATACAATGTGCTTTCCCTTCAGAGTATTCTCATGTTATCTCTTCTGAGATTTTATCTTCATTCGCTAACCTTCCTAAGCTTTAATCTTTGCATACCATCCTATTGTTTGATATCAATGAAAACACATTAATGACACTATGTCCAACAATCTCCCCCTTTTTCATTGATGGAAACACACCAACTTCATACACAATCTCCCCCTGTGATGATGATTCTCTCCTATGAAGTTACTCTCCCCCTTTGACATCAATGGCAAATGGTTGCTTCCCCTATGGTAAAGCTTTGTATGTCTGTATATTTCTGACCATAATTTGAACTTGGTTAACTCCTCTTGAAATCATAATTTTCATGTCATAACTAAATGACTTCTTCTCACTTTGATTGATGTCTCCCCCTGAATTGTGCCAAATGATGCATTATTTTCTTCAGAGATTAGATTGGAAGAGTGATTACTCCCAATCTTTGCCTGAGATATTCAAATACATCTCTGCTGAACGGTTTTGTGAAAATATCTGCCACCTGTTCTTTTGTTGGGACATATTCCAATTTAATGTTCTTATTTTCAGCCTGATCTCTTAGATAGTGGTATTTTATGGGAATGTGTTTTGATTTGGAGTGTTGGATAGGGTTCTTGGAGAGACTTATAGCTCTTGTATTATCACAATAGATAGTAGTAGGCTCTTCAAATACTATTTTTATGTCTTGTAAGGTTTGTTTCATCCATTCCACTTGTGTGCAACATTCTGTTGCTTGAATATACTCAGCTTTAGTGCTAGACAGAGAAATTGAAGATTGTTTCTTGCTTATCCAAGATGCCAATGATTCTCCCAAAAATAATGCTCCTCCACTTGTAATTTTTCTGTCATCTACACAACCTGCCCAATCTTCATTTGAATAGGTTTTTAAAGTGAAAAAATCCTTGCTAGGGTACCACAAATCAAGATCTATGGTGCCTTTCAAATACCTAAATATTCTTTTCACATCTTGAACATGACTCTCTTTTTGTGAGGCTTGGAATCTAGCCACCATCCCAACAACTAGCTTGACATCAGGTTTGGAAGTTGTTACATAGAATAAACTCCCAATCATTGATATGTAGTTTTTTGGATCTACAACTTTGGACTTATATTTCTTGCTTAGTTTGCATCCAACTGTCATAGGTGTACTAACAAGTTTGCAATCCTCTAACTGAAATTTCTTAAGCATATCTTTAACATACTTGGACCGATGGATAAAGAAACCTCTATCAGACTGTATTATTTGTAATCCAATAAAGAAATCCAGTTCACCAAGCAAGGACATTTCAAATTATTGTTGCATCCTCCTAGCAAAGTCCTTACTCATTTTTTCATAATCATTGCCAAATATAATATCATCAACATATACTTCCACAATAACCATGTTATTACCAACAATTTTACAATAAATATTGTTGTTTGTTGATCCTATTTTGAGGCCTTGTTCTTGTAAATAAGAATCTAGCCTTGCATACCATGCTCTAGGTGCTTGTTTTAGCTCCTAGAGTGTTTTCTTTAGTTTACAAACATAGTCTCCTTTCTTAGTTAATTGGAATCCTTCTGGTTGCTCAATATAGACTTCCTCTTCTAAGTTTCCATTGAGAAATGCTAACTTTACATCCATTTGGTACACTTTAATTTTTTTGTAGCTGGAGAAAGCTAAGAACATCCTAATTGCCTCTAATCTGGCCACAGGTGCAAAGGTTTATTCATAGTCTACTCCTTCAACCTGATCATACCCTTTGCATACCAATCTGGCTTTGTTCCTGATTACTTGTCCAATCTCATTCATTTTTTTTTTATACACCCATTTAGTTCCAATGACATTTTTATTTTTTGGTCTTGGAACTAGTTCCCAAGTTTGATTTTTTTCAATTTGGTCCAATTTTTCATTCATAACATTGACCCAATTTTCATATTTACATGCCTATTTAATTGAGTTGGGCTCAATTTGTGACAAAAGTGCTAATTCTGTCTGATACAACATATGTCTTCTTGTGTGCACTCCATCACTTTTATTTCCAATAATCAATTCTTCTATATGATTCTTTTGAGTCATTCTTGAGGGTGTCTTTGTGTCTCTTCTTGGGGATTCTTCTCTTATCTATTCTTCCTGAATATCTTCTTCGTCTTCACTAGAATCCATATCATCTTCTTCCCTTTCTTTTTTATTCTCTTCTACTTCTTCTGCTTGTGTACCAACTAACTCATCATCATCTTCATCTTCATTGTCAAGTATAGTCTCTTGATGTTTGATCCTTATCATTTTTAAATCACCCACCTTGACATTTGTACTATCAACAATATTATGTAATATAATATTGTAGCATCTGTATGCTTTCTTGGTAGATTCATATCCAAGAAAGATACATTCATCAGATCTAACATCAAATTTTCCGAGATTCTCATCAAGCCTTTTGATGTAGCACTTACTTCCAAACACCTTGAAGTATTTTACCAAAGGAGTTCTTCCAAACCAAAGTTCATAAGGAGTCTTATCACTATTAATCCTGAGCTGACCTCTGTTCAGTATGCATACTGTTTTTCTTACAACTTCCCTCCAATATCCATCAGATAATCTTTCTTTTTTGAGCATAGTCCTTGCAGCCTCCTAGACTATTCTATTCCTTCTCTCAACAATCCCATTTTGTTGAGGTGTTCTTGCAGTAGAGAATTGTTTTTTTATTCCATGGGTTTCATAGAAGAGATCAAACTCTTTTGAGGTGAACTCACCACCATTATCTGATCTAAGACATTTGATTTTTGTCTCTTTTTCATTTTCAACAAGGGCCTTAAAAGCTTTGAATTTTTTAAGTGCTTCTGATTTTTCCTCGAGAAAACATACCCAACCCATTCTAGTAAAATCATTAATGAACAACATAAAGTAGGGCTCTCCTTGCAAAATCTTTGTCCTTGTAGGTCCATAGAGGTCGGTGTGAACAATCTCTAAAAGTTTTTAGGTTGAGTATTCTTTTGTTTTGAACCTTATTCTATTTTGCTTCCCTAGTTGACAGTGTCTACACATAGGATTTGAGGGCTTTATGATCTTTGGAAAGTTTCTTACTACCCCAAGATTCTTATCTTTAAGATTATATTTCTTAACCCTTAAATTTTTCTTTCTATATGCTCTACAATTCATAGCTTTGTGTACGAAATTAGAGCATGCAAAGCAATAACCAAAAAAAATGTAAGCATACCTGTTTTGATAAATCTTCCTTTGTTCTCTCTTATATTCCTTCTTGTTGGGTGGAAGTAGTCCTCTGGAGTTCTGATCATTACTTGTATTCTCTTCATATTTCTTCTTGAATGTACTGAGGAGAGCAGCTGCATAAGATTTTTAATTAACTTGGTTTTCTTCTGAGGAATAACCTATTCCATTTTTATTAATTGAATCCCTTTGTGTGGTAATAATCTTATCTAATATTTTAGAGCTATTTTCATTTTTTGTTTGAATGAGTTTTGCATCAATTTCTGATCCAAGTGGATATTGGTGGCCACCCACCTATTCCACTTGGACCCCCACCATTTCTTCTTTCAGTTTTTTAGTTTCCGCACAGTTTACTATTTTTAGTAGTTTTTCGGGTCCTGAATGTCTGAAGCCGTTTTGAGGCCCTAAACGACATTTTTTCAGAAAACGGGGAACAACATGGAACAAAGTTCGATGTTTCTCACACAAAATTTGTAGTCGGATAGATATTTCTAACGAGGTATTGACCACGTCAAATGGAGATCGTATGCCAAAGTTACATCCCTGGGAAGTTGATGTACCAATTGAGCCAAACATGGCCCATAGTCTTGGTGTTTCATCTCCTAGGGTTAGGTCTTTGTATGTTTAGGGTTTTCCATTGTTTCTCAATAATAATAGGCCTTCGAGCCTCATTGTAACACAGTTCATAGGACAATAGCCACCACATCTCTTCTCAAAGATAATCTACCAATGCCCTAGCTAGTTGATTTCCATTCTGTATGTAAGCATATTTCAGTCATTTGTTATTAATGAAATGAAGTCTTATTTCCATTGCATCTCTAGGTTTATGTGTACTTATTTATTTCATTGTGTTCCTACATAAATATGGATCAGTGGTATCAGAGCGTTCTCCTCGTTCTCGATCCTTCTTTTCATGTCCCCAATGAGGTCGGGGTATAAGGAGTTAGGGCTCGATCTGGTTGAACCTTTGCAATATCATCCTCTCAAACCCCGATCAATGCCCATGGGGTAAAAAAATAAGGATGAGGGAGTAGGATATCCTATCAAAATGTTTCTCAAGGAGGCCCTCGAGAAACAAAGGAACACGATGATGGATAACTTTGCCAAGATCCTTCAACGGATGCCCACTAACGACGCATCTACATCCAACAACCACTTTGGAGGCACCACTACTTTTAAGGCACAAGTAAACTTTGACATTCCCATATTTGAGGGCCAAATAGATGAAAATGTCGTAGATAGATGGTTGAATATGTTAGAAGGATATTTCTCAGTTCATGACTTTTCTGATCGAGAAAGGATTACTTTTGTACTCCTCAAAGCCGCCCCCCATGTCAAGGACTGGTGGGAAACCTACTAGGAACAACAGGGAGAGGGGGAACCCTCTCTATTCTCAGTTGCACCCACTTGGAATTCTTTCCGAGATGCCATCAAGGAACAATATTATCTTGTGGGGATCTTTGAGGAAAAATAAATAAAATGGACTACCCGATAGCAACAAAGGGACCAAGATGTGCATGAGTTGACGAATCTGTTTCCTACCCTATGCACAAATTTGGGTATCAAATATTCAGAGAAAAATTTGGTGTTAAGGTACCGCATTTGTCTGCCCTGATAAATTCAGGAGGAAATGAAGTTCCTTGACATCTCCTCACTTGGTGTCACATACCGATATGATGCCAATATTGGGTATAAGTTCAAACAAAAGAAGTGAGACTTTGGGTTTGCAAATCAGAAGCAAGGGAAAGGTACCCCCAAAACATAGAACAAAGGACCAAGCCAAGGTGGCGCGGCCCAGGACAACCCGTGAAAGCCACAAGAAAAGAACAACACCATGAAGCCAAAAAAGGACATGGGGAAGTGGTGTGCATTCCATAAGAGCTCCACCCACAACACAAGTGAGTGTCGGGGAAATAAGTCACTAGTAGCCGAGTTGAAGGCTTCTGAATCAGATGCATGCTCTGAATATGAACCAGAACCTGACAAGGGGAACGACAGGGGGAAGCATATTATCGATGCAGATCCCAACGCCACCTTTCCCACCATGAATATCTAGAAGGAGGAACTAGAAGAACAAGAAGAGAAAGAACATCTCTTCCATTCCAAGATCTGGGTAAAGGGTTCCCCATTGAAGTTCATTGTCGACAGTGGGAGCCAGAAGAACCTCATCTCCATAGAGGTCATGAAGCGGTTAGGCTTGATGACCACAACAGAACCACAGCCATACACCATCATGTGGTTGCACCAAGTATGGGACCTTCGCGTCAGCCAACAATGCCGCCTTCCCTAGAACATCAAGCCCTTCACGAATGAGGTATTATGTGACATTTCTCCTCCTTATGTTTTTGATGTATTATTAAGCCAATCGTACTTGTGGAAGCGACATGTTGTGTATGAGTCTAGGTCTTGTGTTGTTATTGTCACTTTGGGAAATAAGTTGTATAGGATACCGGATATAGCACCACTTACCACCATCTCTTTGGTTACTGCAAAACAATGCAGTAAGATCATTTCCAAAACCAGGAAATTTTTTTTCCTGATGATCGACCCTCAAGGAAAGAAGAAGATTGTGGCCATGACCTCCAGACAGGGCCCCTCTGAACAACAACAACAGATGGATAAATTTTTGGAGGAGTATTAGGACATCTTCACCTCCCCCGTAGGGGTGCCTCTACATTGTCAGGTCAAGCACCCCATCGATCCAACCCTGAGTGCGTCACTTCCCAATGGACCAATCTATCGATGCTTTGTTCTAGAGAATGATGAAATCAAGAGGCAGATTTAGGAGCTATTGCAGAAAGGTCACATCCGGATGAGTTCATCGCCCTATGGGAGCCTGATCACATTGGTTCAGAAGAAGGATGGGACTTGGAGACTCTACATTGACACTACTAAATTTGAACGTTTTTGCGACGAAGTAGAGACAAATTTTCGTCGGCATAGAGTCATTTTTGTGACCAAGATAATTTCTTTTTTCTTCGGAATTCATTCGTCAGTCTAGCGACCACACATGGATCTTTGTTGGTCTAGCGACCAGAAAAAGAAGCCTATTCAAAATAGGGAAATGTTTGGCTAGCGACGAATTTTAGTCGGTCAAACAACTAATATTAGTCACAAGAACGACCAAACCATCAGTTAAAAAGGTCAAAAGAAATAGGATCAGTTAGTCGCTAACTGACTAATGACGAACAGGTTGGTCGCTCTAGTGACTAACCGCTCTAGTGACTAACAGGTTAGTCGCTAAAGCGACCAACTTGTTGATGTTTGCGACCAATTTTATATACTAGTGACGAATAGGTTGGTCACTCTAGCGACTAACCTGTTAGTCACTAGAGTGACCAACCTATTGATGTTTGCGACCAATTATCTATACTAGCGACGAACAGGCGCTCTAACGACTAACAGGTTGGTCACTAAAGAGACCAATATTGGGGTATTTTAAGAAAAAAAAAATTCCATTCACACAGGATCTATACAAATATGACCATTCACACTCCCTTCATTGCACTTATCCCTAAAGTTTAAAAGTCGAACTCCTTTGAGGATTTTCGTCTGATATCATCATGCAACTTCATTTACAATATCCTTTCTAATGTGATTGCTGCATGCTTGAAAATAATCTTATCAAAGGTTATATCAGTGGAACAATTTGGGTTCCTTGGAGGTTGACTCATACACAAGGGAGTGGGATATACATAAGAAGAACTACACACTATTATTTGGTCTTCGTTTTGTTAGAGACATACATACGTACAAAGAACTTTTGGATCTATTATGTAAGGTGACGGGTATGGAGGTCAATCTTCTAGAATCGTCCATGAGTTTCAATGAGTTGCAAGATGAAGTAACATACATGATCCACCATTTGCAATATAGGGTGGTCTAGATGCAAAATGAACTAAAATATTTTGGTTTTATACTAAAGCCCTATGGCTATGGTATCAAGGATTGGAGATGGCTTCTAGGGAAAATAGAAGGGAGGATACATTTTTGGTGCCACAAATGGTTGTTGAGGGGCAATTGATCGACATTAGTAAAAGAAGCATTAGAGGCAATCTCCATGTATTGGATGTGATGCTTTTTGGCCCATATATACAATGAGGTTTTAGATAAAATATGAAGGGTTTGATTTGAGTTCATGTGGAAGGGAAATAAGGAGAAAATGGGATATCACTTGCCTCATTGGAAAATAATTGCAAGGCCAAAAAAACAAGGAGGATGGGGATTAAAGAAGTTACCACCCTTAGAAAAAGCACTTGTTGCCTAGAGCCTTTGGAAATTGATGGTTTATGGAAGCGCATAATCTATCAGAAATATATGGCTCCGAGGATGGGCTGTGACAATAATTTCTTTCTACCAGAAGATTTGGTTCAACATATTCGTCGTCAAGGTTTGAAAAAACTAAACCAGATTGCAGATGAGGGATGGACAAATATATGGCACCAGAGGTGGTTTTCTGCTATCGATATTGGCTTAGAAGGAGATGTTGTAGGTTATTTGTCCAATTTCATCTCTTCCTTGATCTACGACCATGTCCACTTAAGAAGTGAAAGCGATGAATTAATATGGAACGGAAATAAGGACGAAGGTCGATATACTTCAAAATTAGGTTATGAGGTGTCACATTGGTGGTCGTTCAAGATCTGGAAACTTCAAGCACCTAAAAAAACAAAAATTCTGATGTGGTTGGCGATGATGGATAAAATTTCCACTTGGGACTATCTACAGAATAAAAACAAACAAGGACCATGTATATGCTACCTTTGTATAAATGTGGATGAATATGTATCTCACATTTTCACTGGAGGCCCATACTCTCTTCAAATATGAAGTGATACTTGCTAATGGATTGGAATTAATAATTTTTGGTGTTGTTAGTCTCTTGAGGAGGGATTGGAAATTTGGTATAACAATTCTAAGATAAAAAAAATATCATGCAATACCATTCCTCACTCCGTGGGGTATGTGGTTGGCACAAAATTCCATCCTCTTTCATGATCAACCATTGTTAACAATTCAAGTTTCCACACAGATTGTTGGAGTAACACAACATTACATAGTATAAGAGGTGACTAAGAGGTCGTGGATCATTGGAAAGATGGTTTGGGACAATTATTTCCCTTAGGGATTCTACGATGGTGCTTGTCAAGGGGAAGACTCATAGTGTGGCATAGGAGGAGTATTACATATCCACGAGGGATACCAGCTAGAATTTTATGCCTGTGTGGGTAGTGGCACAAACAACAAATCAAAACTTTTCACTTTGAAAGCCTTATTGAAGTTGGCACTAACAAAGCACATTTCAAGTATTCAGTTCTTTAGTGATTTATCATTTGTTGTAAATTGGATGGAGAGAGAACACATGATACAAGGCATTTCCTTGCAGACTTTAGTTGATAATCTTAAGGTAATTTCTAGACAATTCAACCATATTATCTGCTCAAACATATTCTGAGAACTTAATAGGGAGGTAGATGCACTATCGAAGATTGGGTTGACTCAACCAATGGGAACCTTAAATATAAAAGAATCCAATTCAAGAAACATCATTGAATATTCCATGGATATGTGATATAGAAAACATCCCATGTGTTTTTTTGTTTACAATTGTGAATTAATTTCATTAATGGTGCAATTTTTGTTTTGATCTCTTAATGTTCTTCTATTTAGAATGTAATTGTAGGAAGTATGTGACCATTTAAGAATAGTTTTGTTTAGGAGAAGAATTATATGTGCTCTCTTTTCAAATCATTGAAGATCCCTTGATCCCTCCTTCTTAAATATACTTACACTTCGACTACATGGGTAACACAACCTACCTATCTTGTATAATTCAAAAGAACCAGAAGAATGTACCTTTTATTCTCCTATGAATAAAAAGTATTATTTTTTCCTTGGAAAAAAATGATAAGGAAAACTACATTTTTATAATGCAAGTTGCATTATACAACTTAGTATTAATGAACGATGTTAATAGAACACTTCTCCTTCCACATAATGAAAGAAATCACTTAAAGAGAATAAAACATCTCCCACTTACACAAAATAAAAACATAAAATTCCATAGGGTTCAAGTGACCTTGCTTTGATCCCACTTCTTTGGGGTACCTAAGATAAAGGTCCCTCAGTTATCAAGGTGATAGTCCTAGTTGAGATATAATGCATATCATGATTTGCATCACAAACAAATGAAATTTTTTAAACAACCAAAATGAAATGCAAGCTAAGTAACAAATCAAGAAATCATATATGCAGCCAAGTAAACTCATTTGGAATTAATTTTGAACAAAAAATACAAGAACATTCAACTACTCTACAACCAATGTACAATTTCCCCTTTATCATACTTCGATGACAACATTATTTAGTGCACATATTACAATAGAGTCAACAAGATTCTCCTTCCTCAATGATAGAGGGCTTCTTATTATTAAAGATATAAAAAATTTCTTCTAGGAAATATATGTTCTAGATGCTAAGATCACCATCAACAATGGCTTGAGAGGAATGTCTATAAAATCCCTAAGTTTGGTCAATCAAATGGGTCGTCACAGACCACAAAACCAAGTCATATTGCATTGTCTCAAAATAAATGATAATAGATGAGTCCTATTTAATCTGTGATATAGAGACCACAAAATCCAAACATTTATCTAGTTCACCTATCAGGGGAAACTCTTCCCAATTGACATCTTCCAAGTTGTCAATGAATTCCTCTTTTGTGAATGGAAGCTCCTAGAAAGGAATGCCCAATGCACCCATGATCCCAGACACTTCATCTCCTAGGGTTAGGTTTTTGGATGTCTATGGTTTTTGAAATTCCTGTTTATTGTAAAAGGCCTTCAGAGCCTCATTATAACCATCTTATTGCGAATGATCGTAACCGTCACATCTCTTCTCAGAGATAAGTCGCCACCATTCGAGAAAACTTGTTTTCCGCTACATTTTATAGTTTCAACTTATTTCCTTATTGAATAGAAAACCAATTTTACTGTATCTCCGTTATTTGGTTTTAAGCATCTTTTAATAATCTGTATTCATTTTGTTTTGCTCATAAAATCTAGATCAGATGTACATTTCACACATGTATGCTAATATAAATATATATAGATATGTACAACTTCTTGTAGGAAGCATTGGCTTATATTGTTTGGATGGATAGTAAGAATCCATGACTCTTGATGTGTGTTCTTGCATGAGTGTATCTATGCAAGAAATGAATATTGTTATGTTTGGGAAATGCTTGTTGCATATTGACCTTATTTTGAAGGTCGTGCCTACCTTGGAATAATGTTATGGGTGGGTTGTAAATCACTCTTTGTAAAGAGCTAGTATAAAGTGCTCATGAGGAACAAGAGTATTATGTATGGCCTAGTAAACAATAGGTTTTCTTTTTCCATTGATTACATTCTGGGAGAGAGTAGCATACTTATGTGTGTTCCGACAAGACTTGCCATTGGGATAATGGTGAATCTTTCAAAAGATAAACCAATTTTAATTCATGTTGAGGCTGTAAGAATTGTTGTCAAGATATTGTGGACTTGTTGGTGCAGTTCTTGGATGCCAATAATGAATGCTCCTCCACTGAAATAGGGGACCAATATGTATCCATGTATCTTGATAGGGTGTAAGAACTGCATGAGAATAACCTCTATGTGGAAATTTTGAGGTGTTGTTTCATGGGTGCATTGGGCATTCCCAAGAAAATAATGAGCTGAAA
>ML780117.1:1262591-1296126 GCA_009831015.1 Picea engelmannii
ACTATAACCCCTATAAGTCCAAACATGTATACTCTTTAAGTCCTTTAACTAATATCACCCCTAACCTCCCTAACCATAACTCATGTAAGCACTTAACCATTAATATCTACACTTTATAATATTTATAACCCATAACACCTCATTTAGTTTATAATTCATTTAACTTTTAATAGTTATAACCCATTATTTCCAAATACCTATAACGTCTTCATCACTTAAATACTAAAACCCTAGCATATATAACCCCTAAGCATTATCCCCTATAACCCCTAAATATTTGTATGTATTACCATTAACACTTAACACATATATCTTTTATCCATAATTGGCGCCTATAACCTCTTCCTCTAAACCCTTAGAAGGAGTGAAAATAAACCATAAAATAGTTCAATAGCACCAAATTACTAAATCACACAGAAAAATTTTAAGTACTCACCTTCAAAATCTCAGCTATGTAGAGTCTGATCAATTCAATGTTTCTCTTCTTGAAAGAGAATTGAAATCAAGATTTCATAAAAACCAGAACACCATTGCATCAGAACACCCGAATTATTTTCACAACTATAGAAAATGATTGTCGTAACTATAGAAAATTTGTCGTAACTGGGATATATATATGATCGATTTTCCGCAAATGACCGTTTGATTCCCACATGTGCCCTTGTTGGTCACTAGAGAAACTAAATGGTGGTTAGTCGCTAGAGCAACCAATATTTGTCATTAAATCGACCAACCTAGAATGTTGGTCGCTCTAGCGACCAACATTTGGACCCCGAAAAAAAAAGATAAATTTAGTACAAAAAATTCAAAAAAAATACGACGAACTTCTAAACCGTCATAATATTTTTTCATAATTTGCGCCCAATGTAGTAGTCTGACTATCGGGCATTGAACACGATCACTGTCCGGAATAGGAATCTGATCCCACAGATTGATGACCTTCTAGACCAACTCAAGGGGGGAAAATATTTCAGCAAGATCGACTTGAAGTCTGGGTATCACCAGGTACCAATCAAACCCTCTGATGTGCGAAAGACTGCCTTCAAATCCAAGGAGGGCCTTATCGAATGGTTGGTCATGCCTTTCGGGTTGATGAATGCCCCTACAACCTTCATGAGGGTAATGGAAAACATCTTGCATCCATTCAACAAGTCATTTGTAGTGGTGTACTTGGATGACATTTTGATCTACAACCAAACTTGGCAAGAGCACCTCCACCACATCCGAAAGGTCCTCCAAACACTGCGGCAACACAAGTTGTGTGACAATTTGGAGAAATGAAGTTTTGGAATTACCCAGGTTCAGTATCTGGGATACATTATTGATGAGCGGGGGTTTCATATGGATCCAAAAAATATCCAAGTCATTCAGGATTGGCCAGCCCCAATCACCCTAACAGAGCTCTTGCATCTTTTTGTGGTCGTCAATAGATTCTCGAATATGTCCATTATGATGGCCTGCAAGAATAATATCATAGCAGAAGCCATTGCTAAAATATTCTTTGAATGAGTGTGGGTACACTTTGGGATTCCACTGTCTATCATCTCAGATTGAGACAACAAGTTCCTTATTACATTTTGGTCCAACCTCCAGTCGATGCTGGACACTAAGCTCATCAATTCCATAGCTTTCCATCAGCAAATGAATGGCCAAACAAATGTCATCAATCGGATGATTGTACACATTCTTCGCATGTACAACTCAAATCATCCATGCACATGGGATGAGATCCTCCCCTATGTACAACACAACTACAACTGGGCTCTCCATAGCTCAACCAACCACAACCCCTTTCAGGTGGGCTTGGGATTCCAACCACTATGTCCCATTGATGTAGCCATGCCATTTGTGGCTACTCAGGAAGATTCAGCTCATGTCCAGTCTGAGGCTGACAAGGAAAACAATTTCATTGAGAGAATTCAACACATCCTCCAACAGGTTCATGACATCTTGGATAGATCCAATGCTAAGTACAACCAGCGACATGATCAACAACGGGTGCCACACACCTTCCAGGTGGGCGACAAAGTGTGGCTACATTTGCAAAAGGAGTGCCTCGCTGGACCCCACCACAAGCTTCACCCACTCTGATATGGGTTTTACACCATCACCAAGGATATAGGAGATAATTCCTTTGAGCTCAACATTCCACCATTCCTTGGTCTACACCCTGTGTTCAATGTGGACTGCCTTCAGCCCTACTTTCCACCTCTACTAGACACATCCAACATGGTAGAACAACTCACACCAATAAAGTTAAATACAGACTGCATGGAACAAGCCACAATTGATCATATCATGGATACATATATCAAGTGCACCCGACAACAAAGGATACCTCTATATTGAGTTGTCAAAGCAGGCCAACTCCTTCACCAAGGCAAGTGGCTCACCAGGGACCAAGTTCAACAAAAGTTTCCTCATCTCAGGGAGGAACTCAATGCAATGGGGACCATTGCTTCATAAGCAGGGAGGAATGATCTAGGTGAATATTTGTGGCCACCCACCTATTCCACTTAGACCCCCACCATTGCTTCTTTCATTTTCTCAGTTTCCGCACAATTTACTATTTTTAGCAGTTTTTCGGGTCCTAAACTTTCGGAGCTGTTTTAAGGCCCTAAACGACATTTTTTGAGAAAACGGGGAGCAAAATGGAAACATAGTTCACTTTTTCTCACACAAAATTTGTATTGCTTGAATAGATCTTTCTAACGAGGTATTGATCGCGTCAAACATAGATCGTATGCCAAAGTTATGTCTTCAAGAAGTTGATGTACCAATTTACCCAAACAGGGCCCATAGTCTTGGTGTTTCATCTCCTAGGGTTAGGTCTTTGGATTTTTAGGGTTTTCCATTGTTTATCAATAATTATAGGCCATCGAGCCTCATCGTAACATAGTTCATAGGCCAGTAGCCACCACATCTCTTCTCAGAGATAAGCTACCAATGCCCTAGCTAGTTGATTTGCATTCTGTCTATAAGCATATTTCAATCATTTGTTATTAATGAAATGAAGTCTTATTTTCATTGCATCTCTACGTTTATGTGTATTTCTATATTTTATTGTGTTCCTACATAAATCCGGATCAAGTTGTTTTCTTAGATGAACTATTTTTGCCTCCATTTTTTCATAGGTTATTTATTTTTCTTTAAGAGACTTTTCTAGACTTTCTTCCACCCTATTTGCTTCTAGGATTTGTTTTTTCAGGTTCCTCAAGAGCTTATCCATATCCTTTTATTTATGTTCATGTTTTTATTTTTTTTCAACTACAACACTTTTCAGTTGTCTATATCTGATTTTGTATTTTCTTAATTCATCTAAGGCACTGAGAAGTTCTTCTTCAATATTAACCTCTGCTTCATCTTCTACATCTTCCTCATGCTCAATTTATTCTATCTTATTAGGTTCTTCAATACCTAGAAAAATGACTTCATCATCATCATTGTCACTCGATTCTGATGAACTGTTGTTTTCTTCTTTTGAGTAAAAAATATTTTTCCCTTTGTAAAACCCTTTTTTGTAGTTGGGTTTTTCCTTCTTCTTGTATTGTTTATTTTTGTCTTCTTCATCTTCAGGGTCCTCCTTGGGATAGGGACACTTGGTTGCAAAATGGCCAACGTTTCCATAGTTAAAACATTTGAAAGGCAACTTGCCTTTGTACTTCCCTGATCCTTTTTGAAGTTTTTTAATAAAACTAGCTTCTTATAGATCAGATTCTTCATGATGGTTGGGTTGAGGTTTTTGCTTCTAATTTTATGTTTTCTTGAGCACCTTGAATGTTGCCTCTCCTTTTGGAAGGTTCTCATGTCATAATCTTAACTCATAGGCTGTGAGGATTCCATACAATTCATCCATGGTGAGTTTATCCATATTTTCTCGATCTTCAAGCATGGACACTTTAGGATTGTATAGAATAGGTAGTGTTCTTAGTATTTTTTGAACTAGATCGTTCTTTGACACTTATACTCCTAGAACTATGATTGCATTAACAATATTATCAACTCTTTTGAAGTACTTTGAGATATTTTCTTCATCCTTCATTTTTAGACATTCATATTTTACTTTTAGAGTCTGAAGTTTGGCCCTCTTTACCTTGGAATCTCCTGCATATATAGTTTCCAATTTATCCCAGATTTTTTTTTCATTATTACAGTTTAGTACTTTAACAAGGATTTTCTTACTCAAACCAGCTTGTAGTGTGTTTAAAGCCTTTGCATGTTCCCAAAAAAAATTCTTGTATTCTGGTTCTATGGGAGTGGCTTTTGTAACATCATATCCCTTTTCAACTAATGTCCATACTTCCAGTCCAATGGACATCAGATAGCTTTTCATTCTAACACTCTAGAATACATAGTCTTCACCATCAAATAGGGGGATTTTTTATGACATCTTCAACTACTGATCCATTCTGATGTATATTTATCTTCAAGTGATTTAAACCTTTTGTGAAGAGACCCACTATGATACCAATTGAAATATCATATAATGTCACTGAGAGGCGGGGGGGGATGAATCAGTGACTCAATAATTTGTTAATTTTTATTTTGTTAATGAAAAAAAAAATTTAACACAATATTTATTGTGGAACCCAATCGAGAAAACCACAAACACTTTTCTATTAACTGCAAAATTTTGTTTTACATGTTACATAGAAGGAAGATATTCTTCCTCTTAGATCAACACCAACTGATCAGGATGCACCCACACCCTTGTTCACCAGCACAAATTGATAGGAGGCTTTGACCCCCTGTTTAGTCAGCTACAACTGACAAAGAAGCACCTACTCCCCTGCAAGCTTCAACCTGTCCTTGCACCACCCAACCACCCTTATATTCTAAATCTGAAAAACTTTTGTATCATGTCTTCACTGCATCTCTTTCTTCTTCTTTGATTTAATATATCTTCTAATTCAGAATGTAGAGACACTTTTCTTCTCACCACTCTATCTCGTTTATATAATCTTTAAACTAGTGTGAGATATAACGCATTGTGTCCATTCGTTTGGACCTTCGCACCTCTTCATTTAAATTAACCATAATCTCTGTTATTATTCAAACCTTACCATCAAGGATTTTCATAAATTGATCATAGATGTGGATCAATTTCATCTTTTAACTCAATCCCAAATCTTTGTAATTATTGTAGAAACCGAGTTTTACAGAGGCGCTTCCTTCAAACCATTTTCATATGACTGATAGCACAAAACCACAAGATTATGAAATTAAGTGATGATTTTATTTATCTTATTCCAAATGACCACAGGCAGTCACTAGGCACTAGGCCAAGTGAGTGCTTGATCACTTATCAGAATCAACGTTCATTTTTTAATCTCCCGATTATATGGACGATTCTCATTTACTTCAGGACTTTGGCTATTTCACTTATGTTATCCTTCCAATGTACTTGATCAACGGTCGACAATGCTCTGAAAGTGTTCTTTATATCAGATGACTCAAGTCCACTTCGGGACTTCAGCCTTCGGGACTTTGTCCTTCACGACTTCCATCCTATTTACAAATCTCCTAAATAACAGACGCATGTTCATAATGTTCAAAGGTTTTTAATGCTCCCAAAGTGTTATTCATATCAGATGACTTATGTCCACTTCGAGACTTCGACTTTCGAGAGTTTGGGACTTAGTTCATTTGTTGGTGGTGAAACTCTCGAAGTGAAACTCCCAGAGTGACGTAACTTGCTGACGTCACTTGTTGACATGACACAGGCCGAGTGGATGCCACATGTCACTCATATTTGTGATTTACACGTACCCGAACTACTGATTTCATCTTGAAATTTTTCATTATCTGACTATGCCATGTGTCCTTGTTGACTTGGTCTTCTGACGTAGATCTCCCGATGTGGCACATATTCATCTCCTTGATCTAACAGTCAGAATACTATCTGAAATGTATCTCAGATCAACGACTAAGAGTGACTTTGGAATTTTGGCTTTCGAGACTTCGGGTAATTCAATTTATCGACTTCACAATTATTTCGAAGCGAGAATCCCCAAAGTGTAACCTCCTCACAAATTTTAACCCAAAATGAATGTTGTTTGTTGATCATAATCTTAGATTGACAGCTCGATCTATCTACGATGATTCTTTGCCTTGGTTTAAATACAATGGATCTTCTTCTTTTCTTATCCTTTCCTTCCACTCTAAAGTGATCCAACAACTATCGAGAATTCGGGTAATCAAGATCTCAACCCTTGCTTATCCTATCCTTCCACTTAAAGTGATCCAACAACTCTCGGGAATTTGGGTATTCGATATCTTAGCTATTTTTCCTTTCTTATCCTATCCTTGCACTTTAAGGTGATCCAATGACTATCAGGAATCTGTGTATTCGAGATCTCAGCCCTTTTTCCTTTCTTATCTTATCCCTCCACTCAATGTGATCCATCATTTGAGAATGGTCTTTGATTAGATCAACAATCAGAGATGATTTTGGGGTCCCAAATAGCACGACATTTAAAACTATCGTTGAGCTCCACAATGGAAAATGGCTCGTTGGTAGAGGAACTAATGCCAACCATAGATCTATTCACAGGTGACCATCGATGGTCGATGTGGATTTTAGAACCATAAATTGCACGTGGTTTAGTACGTCACCCAAACTACCCAATTGAAGTTGTGTGATTGTCGGTGGATCAACTACAGTTGTCGATATTTGAATCTATAAGATCTGACGGTCCTGACTAATTGCGGGATTGGAAATAATACATTGTTTAATTCTCCTTTCTCTCTCTACAATATATCCTTGCCATTGATCTGACACTTTCATATCAACGGTCCTAATTTGATCTGATCGTTGACTAGTCCTCCAACAATTCTTCTCTTGTAATCTGACGGTCTAGACTAGTTGCGGGATTGGGAATAAAATGATTTTTAATTCTCCTTTTTCTCTCTGCAATCGATCCATGTCATTCATCTCATGATTTCTTATTCAATGGTCCTGACTTGATATGATCATGTTTCTACAATGAGCTTTCCCTTCAGAGTATCATTGCGTTATCTCTTCTAAGCTTTGATCTTCATTCGCTAACCCTCCTGAGATTTACTCTCTGCATACCATCCTACTATTTGACATCAATGACAAAAAATTAATGACACTATGTCCAAGAATCAATGTGCTCTATATATATAAACACATCAGTGCATTATAAAATAAATAAATGCACAAATAAATTTTAATATCAGTTTCATGCACGTATTAGTGATGATTTTGGATCAAATGCATGGAAAATAAGGTTATAATATGAAATGGAAAATACTTCATATTCCATATCATTCCATATCATTGCAAGTTTGTCAACTTTTCCTACACCGTTTGAAACAAATATATATTTTATTTATAATTCATTTATTTGATTGAAATTATGTCATTTATGCACATGCATTTGAATAATTGTTCATTGAATTTTGTAGGATCATAAATTGGAATCGAGTTCGAATGATAAATATATTCCACCATTGCAAAAATGCCACAAGCTATTATTAGGAGAAATATATTGTAGGCAAATGTTTTATGAAAATGGACACCTTCTTTACCCTACCAATTGTAAGATGTCATCTTTGAGTAACCAACATCTTGGGTCAATGGTATTATTCCATGAACTGGATCTCCTTTATGACACACCAATGATATGTGGTTGTCCAAAATGTAAAGGGTTGAATAAAATACCTCAATGTGTCACATTGTAACAATATATTAATGATCGACTACACAATATTGATGGTCTAATACCTCCCACTACGGTCAATAATCCAATAGCTGATATATAAAAGACACATCGGAACACTTCCATGTGCTCCTTTTTTGAAAATTTGGAATCGAGATCAACTATGTTTCCTCCTAAATTGGCCAACCTGTCTCCTTATTTTGAGTCAACAAATAGATCTTATAGTGAGCAAAAGAATGATATCAATACTACCCAAAACATCACTACTAGGAGATCAAAAATGTTGTATGAGCGAAGAGAAAAAATGTCCAAGTACGCACAAAATTCTATTCAATTTTTGGAAGGTAGCGATGACTTCCCTCTTTCTATACATCTACAAAGTAAATACCAAATCAGTTACAACACAACTTTGTATGGCACTTTGTCGTTGTCCATTATTGTGCCCAATGTTGGAACTGAATTCTCTTTTTGTGGTGATAGTTATATGATTTCCAAGTCTAAAATAGATGTTGCAAATATTCTATTTTGTATCCTTTCACATGTATTTTTTCCTCCCAAACAATCAGTGGTAATTATGCCATTTTGTAGTCCCCTTTATAGTCAGTTTGATTAATTGAATATTGTCAAATACAAACATATCATTTCCATGTATAGTATGTGCATGAATGGTTATGCTTCTTGAAATTTTAACAGTAAAAACCTATTATATATTCATGGTCATCCACGAGCTCATGGGAACATCGCAGAGTTCATAAATAGTTCTAGGGCCTCATTATTTAGTGCAATTGTTCCTTTCAGGAACAATCGAATGACAAAGAATTATTTATGAAAAGGAAGGCATCCACATTTGTTTTCGTGCATGAAATACGTAGTTTGTCTCCTGGTGACGATTTGTTAATAAACTATAAATTTTTTACACCACCAACGACTTGTAAAAAATGTCTTGCATTGGGTCTACGTTTAGATTTCCCCTTGGGACATATGAAAAATACGATTGACTAACTGTATTTTTGGATTTGTAATGGAACTAATGTCAATTTATTGCTTTATTCAACATTAGTTTTATAAGATATTTGATTTCACATTACAATCATTACATAAAATATGGCGACTAAGCTCCTTATAACTTCTATACATGGACTTTTGTTTATTTTATTTTATTGAGTTTGCTTAATATTTTTTATATTTTGATTATATATTAATTATCCTTGCACACTAGGGATTGTATTGAGGCCTAATATGTCCCACATGTGAAAAATAATGTATTTTCCCTTAAATTTGATGTTTTATGGATTACTCATGATTAAAATGGAACTATAATATCAAATAGGACCTCAAAGGGAATATGGAAAGAATCACTTATTTAAGGATATATTAGGATTAATTGTGGAGAACAAATGATAGTTGTATATTAGTTATTCCATAAGACATATGTATTAATATAATGATTTTGATTACATGATTGTAAAAAATATGAGAATGAATATAAGTAATTTTATAATTTACATAGAATACTAATGTCATAGGATGCATGCACATTATGTAAAATTAAATTTTTTGTGAGGGAAAGTATCATATGTCCATTTTATATAATGATATATGTCAGATTTTATTTTGTCTTAAAAAAATGGTGGTGTCTTATGGTACTAGGCACATCAACTTCGTTCCCTTCCAAGTTCGTCATCTTGGTCCCTACTTTGGCATAATTAGGACTACCAAGCTCTACATTTGAAGCTTCCTAGTGCCCCTTTACCCTATTCAACAAGAAAGTACCGTAGTGGATGTAATACCTAGAAAGTTCAAATTTTAAACTTATTCTTTTATTTTATTCTTTTTTGTTAAAAGTACTTTTTGGATCTCAGTGATCTAACTCAATTTTTTTTTTATTATTATTATTTTATTAATAAAAGAGAAAGAGGAAACACAAGTAAGGTGAGAATGTTAGAAGAAAAAATCCAAGTATCCAAAGAGAAACACCAAGTGACATCATAAGGGGGACAAGTGGAAAATATTCACATTCATTAATTATTTCAATAAAAAAACATTATTTAATTATTGAAGGCAAGGACTCACCCATTTACCATTTTTCTACAATGAACAATGATGGTAAAAAATAATCTGGGTGGCACATTAAGGCACTGAGGTTAGACAATCCCAAAGATTTCATTGATGGAGATCTGAAATCATAAATTGTTAAAAAGTGTTATAGCCTTAATTTCGACTCTATATGCAAGAAGGGTATCCATAAGAAGATAGAATCCAAAACACATATTTTTCCTAAGGTTTAGCCCATTTTTGGATATCCTCATTGGACACCTAGTAGACAACAAGCCTAGCCTTTACTGGTCATTAGTGGCTCAACAGACAAGACACTACAAAACTTCAAGAATCAGGGAGTTACAAGGTGATAGGCGAGGGATGAGTTGTATATTCATGGAAAAGGCCCATGAAATTACATCATTTGAGTCTCTAGTGGTCTCTAGAAGATCTAGAAGCTCTCTCAAGCCTCCTCCAAAGATATATATAAAAAAGAAAAGCCTTGGGAAAGAGAGGAATAATTAAGAGTAATGTTATGTTGTCCAATTCCAGAGGTACTTGTTCCATCTACCAGAGCCAAAAGTTAGTGAATCATAGATTGAACAAGGAGATAAAGGATGAACGAGGAGCAAGGATGTGATGGGAGAAAACATTAACAACCAAGGTACAAGTTTGATGTATTACTCTTACACTTATTAATAAATCATTTTGTTTCCCCACTATAATTTTTTTGTAATTGATGAATAAGTGTTTAGATATGATTCATGCTATTGTATATCTGATTAGAATCAAATTAGATATAGGATTCTAATCCCAGGTAGAGAGGTAGAAATATTTTTCTTGTCCTTTGTATGTAGGAAATAGGTTAGGGATCTTGGAGCTAGAGTTTTAGGACTACAACAATTAGGAGATATGAAGGACAACCTCTAGAAAGGTATGCAAACTTCACCAATCCTTAGGATAATTATGAATCCATGTATTTAAATCTAGATCTAGGAAAACCATAAGAATTTTATCCCTGTTTCTGTCTAGTATTACTAGGCTAATCCTAGGGAGATTTTTCTTTGTATTCGGTAAGATCCTTGAGAGACTTTGTCCCATAACGGAATTTGCAAAAATATTGGGGAAGAATTATTCTCTATTTTGAGTCTTTTGGACAATCCTTCCCTTTGTTTGATTATGTATTCCTCAAATTCTTCCTTTAATTGATCCATATCCTAGATCTAACATATCTAAGAGATATGATATAGACTTGGAAGATCTGGAAATGATCCTTTGTTCTCAAGAAACAAATTTTTTGCAGGCCCTTATGTGTTGCATCATAGGTGTCCAATGAGGCCCTCACTTGTTGACATTCCTGTGTGTCGTGAGGCTATATAAAAATTTCATATTTGTAGTATAAAACCGAGAATCGTGAAGGTATATCTATCCTCTGATCAATACCTTTATACTAAGGTTTGTTCTTATATGGTTTGGTCTTTGTTTGAATGTGTTTTTGTCACATAGCTTGATTTCAAAGTTAGTTTGAGTGCATTTTTGTGGATTTATTTTCATTTCGTGTATAGGGTCTCTTTCTATCTGATAATTTCAGCTAGGTTGGGGAGAGAACACAACAGATCTGAGAAGATCTAGTAGTGTTTTTCCTTGGTTGTTTTACTTGTCCTTGAATAACTATTGTTCATAAATAGATCTACCCTCCTAGGTGAGTGTTGGGTGAGATATTGTGAGTGAAAATGGAGTGGTGTAATTCAACCTCACTTCCAATTTCCTACAGTCCATCTATTTGCAATGTCCTTTTGGTTTGCATTTGTAATGTCTTTTCTTGCATAGATCAGGAATCGATTACATTTCAATTCGAAAAAATCACAAAAAGACAAAAAATATTTGTTGCATGATAGATTTTCTTTTGAAGAACTTGTAAAGTGAATGCATTAAGAGAATTTCTTGGTTTCATATTTGAAGTGAGTGTTGGTTACTTGGTGTATGTGAGGTTCTACTTTTACAAGTTTGCAAAGGAAAAAGGAAACAAGTATCTCTCCCTCTCATAGCTAGAATTCATTGAAGTGAATGATTTTCATTGTCATATTTGCATTGCTTGGTTGGGTCAAGAGTCAAAATATCACTAAAGTTTCATCTACTACCATTGAACTTAATAAATAACCATAAAAATAAAGCGTAATCTAAAATCAATTAGGCATTTTTCTTTTTATAGTGAACCAACATTAGCTAGGTTTAGGGCCTTGGAATAGGATTGGAGAGTAAACTCTCCAAGGCCAAAAAACTCAACTTAGGAGTCATCAAAGAGATTTAAAATTTATTATTGCAACCAGTGTATAAAGAGCCTCCTCTAAAATAGGATTTAAGCATGAGGTAGCACTGAGGCAAGTAGGGACATTACCACTCTCTACTTGTTTTTGTTTTTGCAATATCGCTTTGATCATTATGTATACAATAGTTCTATCAGTTAACAACTTTGGTTATTTTTTCTTAGTTACCCTTCCCTTATGTTCGATCGGAATTATGACTATTCTCCCAGCCATTGATTTTTAGGTGGTTGATCCAGGGGATAAAAAAATGCTCAAAAATAAAAGTACTCAAAATTGCTTGAAAATGGATTCATTGCGTAGATATTCTCCTCATAATCCCAACACAACTTGAACGGGATCAAACAGATTTTGTATGCGAGAGATATCGTGCTCTGTCTATTTTCCCAAATAAGCAAAAAAATGTTGACTAGACAGTTCGTACAATTCATACAGGCCACGTAGCAAGGGACCATACAACCGTACTACTGACATGGAAGGATGACTAGGAAAGTGATTTGGCAACTGACATGGCAGAGGTTGACGTTGGCCAATCCTTGGTCGACACATGGCATGCTTGTGGATGAAGGGAAGGGTTCCATGTGGCCCTGCCAGGGGCCACCACGTGGCACCCCATAATTGTTTGATGTGTTTAAATTTTTTTGGGGGACTCCACCAGAGTCAAACCCACGACCTATGGGCATGGGCAAAGGCTTTCCAAAGGCTAGGATACCAGCTTGCATGCACTATGTCTATTAACCTTATACCTTAAACTTTATATTTAAGTTTGAATGATGGTTAGCGTGAGATGAAAAAGGGTTGGGGCTTAGCCCCAAACCTTGGACACATGATCCATACCATATGACCATATGCACGGGGTTTTCAATGGATAGATGGGTGAGTGCGAAAATCTAGGTCGATGCCCGACCACATGGGGGCCACGCGACCACAACCTCTGATATTTAAGGCGTTGGTGCTCTAACGCTACGACACATCCACCCTTTTTCGAAACTATGCATGGTGCCAGGTTTAGGCACGAGAAACACATAGAGTCTAGGTTCAATTGGACAGAGGTTCATTTTGGCAAGAAGGTACAACAAGTTATTGGGAAAAACTTCTTGGTAGTGTATCTTTCTCAATTTTTGTCCAAACCGAGTGCATGAAGAGCTTATCTAGGGGTTTTTGGACATTATAGAGCCATTGAAGCCATCCATTTTTCATTTTGATCATTGTAAATGATTTATTTTTACACTTTGTGTGTATAATTAAAATGATCCATTGAAATTTGGACCAAGAGATGTAGCCCAAGAGAGGGGTGAACTCCTTTATCATTTCATTGTGTTATGTGATTACTTTTGATGGTTGTTTATGATTGTTTATGTTGTTCATGTTAAGTAAAAACTCATTAAGTTTCTTTTCTTGCAAACTTGATCCAATTTCCTAAGTCACATAAACATTTCACTTGCAAATTTGGATACACAAACCTTTTTCATTTTCATATCAAGTTGGTATCAGAGCAAAGGTTTTTAAAGGTTTGATTGTTTGCAAGTGTTTTGTTTTCGGATGCTTACAAGGTTGAAGATCAGAAGAGGAGAAGGTCAACTTGTAGAGCCAAGTTCTCAACTTTCAAGAAGGATAACTATGCATTCACCTCAAGCTTCAAGGAGGCAGTCACCAAGTATGTCTCATGAGGAGAATCATGAAATTCCTACTTCAGAAGATGAAACTTAAAAAAAAAAATTATGATATGACAACAATGGTAAAAAATTTATTTGAAGAAAGGAATGCAAGTTTGCAAGGTGAAATCGCAAATCCTCCAAGAGGAAATGAAGATAGTGGTGATAAAAATCCAAAAGGAAATGGAGGGAATGGTGATAATAGACCTCCTTCACATCCATATTCCACTTCTTCTACCATTTGACAACCACCTCCAAATTCTACAAAAGAACATGCTCCACAGACTCCTTTACTTAAGCTTGATATTAAGTTTGAATTTCCTATGTACAATGGAGAGGTAAATGGTCAACTTGTAGAGCCAATTTCTCAACTTTAAAGAAGGATAACTATACATTCACCTCATGCTTCAAGGAGGCATTCACCAAGTATGGCTCATGAGGAGGGTCATGAAATTCCTACTTCAGAATATGAAACTTTCAAAAAACCTTTTTATTATATGACAACAATGGTAAAAATTTTATTTGAAGAAAGGAATGCAAGTTTGCAAGGTGAAATCTCAAATCCTCCAAGAGGTAATGAAGATAGTGGTGATAAAACTCCAAAAGGAAATGGAGGGAATGGTGATACTCCACCTCCTTCACCTCCATCTTCCACTTCTTCTACCATTTCACAACCACCTCCAAATTCTACAAAAGAACATGGTAAAATTCCTCCACAAACTCCTTTACGTAAGTTTGATATTAAGTTCGAACTGCCTATGTACAATGGAGAGGTAAATGTTGAGAAATTGGATAATTGGATTCGTCAAATTGAGGTGTATTGTAGGATAAAAATATTCCAAGAGGATGAAACTAAGATTCAACTTGCTTCTTGTAGATTGGAAAGTGAAACACTCATTTTGTGGGAAGCCAAAATTCAAGAGGACATGAAGAAACATGGAAAAGTTTTATCCTCTTGGAATGATTTTATTGTTTCATTTAAAAGGAAATTTTATCCATTAGAATACATGCAGAAAGCTATCATGGATTGGAAACATTTTAGGCAAGCTAAAGGGAAAAGTGTGCAAAGCTACACTTAAGAATTTAAAAGAAGGGCTTTGATTTTTGGTATAGATTTATCTTCTCAAGAAACTTTACTCAAATACATTCGAGGATTGCATATATATTTGAGACACACAATTCTCATGTTTAACCCTACAAATATAGATGAATTTTGTGTGCAGGGAGCTCATTTGGAAGCAAGAGAGAGGAATGACCCTCAAGAGGGTAGAAAGAAGCCATTTTGTAATGTATACAAAGGAAAGAGGAAATTCAAAGGAAATGGAAAGAAGAATTCTTTAGTCAAGAAAGACGGAGAAAAACTCACATGCAAAAATTGTTTAAAAGATGGCCATTATGAAGACCATTGTTGAAAACTTCATCCTAAAAGGAGACCCAAAAAGTTCAACAACAAAACTAAACCAAAGATTGTTGCAACTACACAACATGATTTAGGATCTGATTCGTGAGATGAAACAAAAATCATAGCCATGGGTTTTCAAGGTAAGGACTCTATTGAAAGTAATAGTTCTTCAACTATTAGCCTCAATGAAACTCAACATGAAAAAGAAAGAATAGATCTTTTCCACATAAGGTTTATTTTAAATAATACCAAGATAGATACTCTATTTGATATTGGATCTCAAGAAAACCTCATTTATGAAGACACAATTAAGAAATTGCATTTGGAAACTACTCCTCATAATAAACCATATCCTCTAGGTTGATATGTGACAATGCCAAATTGCATGTGACAAGAAGATGTAAACTTAGATTTTCCATCACTGCAAACTTTATAGATGAGGTAGACCTTGATTTTATTCCATTGGATATTTGTGGTATTGTGTTGGGAATCCTATATTTATAAGATAGGAGATCCATATTTCATCACCATGAGAACAAATATCATTTGTTTAAAAATGGAGTTGAGTACATTGCTAGATCAAATACAAAGAAGTTTGTTTTTTCACTTGTAAATGTTGGACAAATGAAGAGAATAGTCAATGCTAGTAAGAACTTTGTACTCTTGATGATCAAACCCAAAGACATTGTTGAAAAGAAGATTTCCAAGTGTTATCACTAAAATTTCGTCCGCAAATGGTTACAAGAATTCAACATCGTCAAATAGTTATGAGGTCACCCATGGACCAAAATTAACACAAAAGCATTTCCAAAGGGTCAAAAACTATACAACTAGTGAAAAAATTAAAGGGCACTATGAATACACAGGGTGTGTGTGCACATGCGCAAAACAAAAAAGAAGAAATTGTGCACATCCGCACGATGGACGACTATTGTCACAATAAGTTGCATACCTAAGAAATGACACATTTATGAGAGTGGTCGGCCTCCCACCCACTTCTGGTTCAGCTTCCAAGTTGATTTGACACTCAAATATGGACTGAATTCGACTGGGTGGCTGGTCAAAGACCTAGAAATGCCCTAATTAGCCTCTTTACACACTAAAAACTAGTTGGACAATACCTCAAAGGAATGCTATAAAAAGGCCATGGATACACTTCACTTTTCAAGGAATTCATAGCAAAGTTATGCTACCACTATTCTCTTGAGGAATCCTCTATTCCCATCAAGAGTATACTAGCATCATTGCATTGGGCAATCCATCTCACCCCTTGAGTGGATTAGAAAAGAATTATTTCACTATTTTCATTTTCAAAGTTGTAAGAAGAGATTATTTGTGGGGGTCCAAGAGCCCTCCCTTGGAGGAAGAAGGGACTCATAGTCCTCTTTCTTCTCGGTGTTTTCTTTCACTAATATCATCCTTATCATTGGTGACATGGGTCTCATTGTTTCTTTTGTCCTTATGTCCCTATGCTTATTAATTTAGTTGTTGTTTTATTTCTTAGTTTAATTCTTAGTTGTTCTTTTATATTTATTTCTCTAACCCTTTTCCTTGTAGTTGTCCTGCTTAGAAAACCCAACTAAGCTTGCAAGCACCTCTATTTTGATCACTAAGGTGATGAAAGAGGCACAACAGATTGGCGAATCCACTAGGGAAAGTTATCAATTTCCTACCCCATTTGGGTTTTTCTAGCTCTTCTTTTGGTTTATTTAACTTGCAGGTGCATTAACCGGCCTAAGCCAACCTGTTAAACATCCAATTCCAAGTTGAATTGAGAGAATTACATCTGGAATTTTCATTCACGGCCGTGTGTCATCTGTGCATGGGTTTGTTGGCCCACAGATGCGCATCGTGCGCACATGTTCCTAAGTCACAGTTCTGTTCTGTGCACCTGCGCCCATTAGCTCGTTTCGGTCTGCACACATGCGCTCTGTGCGCCTCTGTCTCCACTGAGACCCACGCACCTGTGCAAAAAATTCACATTGTAAGGTTTTTGAGATTTGGGGAAGGCCCTTAGCCTTCTTAAAAGTGATTTCATGCATGTTTTAAGTTGCACCACACTTAGTCCCCTCTTCATATAAAGGGATTAGTCAAAACACATAGGCACTTAGGAGGTTTAAAATCATTATTTCCTCTTTTTCTTTCATTTCGCCACATGGATGTCTTGCTTTGACTAAAAATATAAGTTGGAAATCATTTACAATCACATATAACTTGCATTGGGACTAGAAGTTGGATAACAATCGCTTAGTATACTCTTCTCTCGTTCCTCCAAGCGACCTTGAGAATCAGAAAAAGATTGTGGGACAATTTCATCTCCCTTAAGAAGATTAAAACCTTTAGGAGAGGACAACCGCCCTTCTTGGGACTCCTCTTAGTTTATTTTTTCAAACACATCTTAATATTGTAACGGGCCCATACATGCCCACATGCCACAAAGATAATATAGTGTTGAAATTTAATTTCTTAGATTAAATCACTAGGGAAGTCTAAAGGTTTTGTAACGGGCCCATACATGCCCACATGATCACAATCTAGGATAGTTTCAAAGCTTTTCTTAGATTACATCACAATAGGGAGTTAAATGAATAGTAACGGACCTACATGTCCACCTTCTAGCTTCCTAGGGACTTTTAAATTATGCAAGGTTGTACCAAAGGCACTTAGTTAATTAGGTAATCAACACTTGTAAGGACCAAGCGAAGTCCACATGCAGCAAGGTGACACCTAATTCATTAAAACATTGGCACACTTTCACTCATTCACACACAAAAGTCACTTATCACTCATATAGTTTCTTATTGAAACGTGGAGGTCAAAGTAAGTTTCCTCCAAAGGGATTCTGAAACAGCCCACCTTTTTCTTGATGAAACTATCCACTACCATTTAATTTCAACGAGGTTGGTTCACACCCCCAACCTCTCAAACAACTACATCTAATTTTTTTTTTAAACTCACTAAGTTTTCCTCCACAGGAGGTGCCAAAAGAAATTTTTTAGTCTAGGTAGGATTTCGGGGATAGGCATCCAAATAAATCTCCATTATCTGGTTCTCACATTGTCAAAACCATAGAAGTTGTCAAATAGGGAACTAAAAATCCTCCAAGTCAAATGTTCCTAACACCATAAGGCAGAGAGATACCCGTGAAGGATTGAAGGTCAAGGTGTGGTTGTTCTGTGTGTCCCCCCTTGAGACACCCACCTCTTGGACGGGATCCAGCTCGTGACCCATTTCTTAAGCCAAAAATCTAAATTCCACACTTTGACCGAGGTACCTAGTGACCAAATTTTAGGACATCTACCTAGGTGGCAATTGTGGGCTGCAATTGCACCTTCATCGGATTTTGTGTGGCTATTGGGAAATATCTCCAGCTCTTTTAGGATATGCCCCCTTTACCCCTCTTTATAACTAATTATTTGATCCTTCACTAGTTTCTCTTCCGGTGACTTTAGACCCCACTGTTGAGTACTATTGGAAGGTCCAGTGCTATTTGAGAGGAAGGACATTACATCTTTTAGGACACAAAAATTTGTTTTCTTTGATTCCCCATGCAAACAAAACCCACTTATCTACATATATGCTTCTTTTTCAAAACACTTTATGTATGATGCACTTCTGATTACATTTTGATTTGGATATATATATTGTGTAAAGTTCAAAATTTGCAGCAAAGGTTCTTGTTTACTTTCTGTCATCACATTTTCGCACACATCCACTCAACTAGTTGGACATCATATGGGACATACATAACCCCCGTCATTCCAGACGCTTACTAAAACTCCCTCCTATTTTAGGGGGAGTTCCTAGTCTTGCCAACTCATCGACACCACCTTCACACACTCCTGTGAGTGCTACTGTCTTAGGATCATCTTTGCTTGGTTCCACATTACTTGGGTCCACTTCCCAAGTCCCTCCGTCCACTTTTTCTCCTTTACACGGAAGTGGAGGACAAACTTCCTCTCAAGGGGGAAGTACCAACCCACCTAGTCCCCCTCAAGGGTCAGGTTCACAACACACTCACACCATGGCTGGAGCTAATCCTCCCCCCCCCACTGCAGATGCCATATTTGGCCTCTCTTAATATACCATATCTAAGAAAACTCACAAATGATCCTATATTGCATGACCCCACATGGCCTACAATGCCTACCAAACTACCGTCAGACATCCCCAAGTTTGAAGGAAAGGCAGGAGATGACCCTACCAACCATGTCATGACTTTCCACCTATGGTGCTCTTCCAACATCATTATGCATGATTCCATCAGACTACGATTATTTCAACGCACACTCACTGGCCCATCATCCAAATGGTATGTAGATGAAAAATCAGGGTCCCATGCAACTTTCAAGTCCTTGGCTAAATCATTTTTGACCTTCTTCCAATTACCAATCCACCATGACAATGGTCTTGAACTACTCTCTAATTTCAAACAAACCTCAGCCACACATATCACTGATCACATTCACGAGTGGCATAGACGACATAGTTTGTGCAAAGATAAAACCACCAAACAAAAGTGTCTTGACTAGTTTCTCAGATCACTTGTCTCTCTCCTCGGTAAAGATGTAGCTTCCACCTTCCCTCAATCTGAATAAGAAGCCATCAGTAAGGCTCAACAATACAACCTCATCTACTCACAATCAGGTTACTTATACACAATACTTCTTGACCTCCCCAAACCTGTGCCATTTGGTCAAGACAAACCCGGGATGTCTCACTCAGCAGACAGATTGATCGGTAATACCACACATCACAGTCCTCAACCCCAACCACCACCAATGTATGACACACCTCAATATCCATCGACGTATGGGGGAATATTATTACCCCCCACCCCCTTATCAATAGCCATACCCTGTTGCTATTCCTCCTCCTATCAGTGGGCCACCACCGGCACCCCCACTACACCCACCTATCCAGACAAGTTCTGGTAACCCCTCTACCTCAGATTATACTATGAGTACTAGCAAAATCACCATGCCTTCCTATGTACCTTACGGATCACAACCCCCATAGAATCTGTACTTTCCCTTTCCTGGTCCTCCACAACCCATGGCACCCCCACATCCTCACACTGGGGTTAATTTTGTTCAACCCTCTCCTGTTCAGCAATACCAAAATTTTGAACAACTGAATATGGAAAATCCGACCCATCCGTCGAATAATGCCAAAAAGAAAGGAAGAAACAGGAACAATAACAACCCAGGCCAAGGCGAGAATCAACCCCAACAAAACCAACTAGCTGGGAGCAACCAGAACCAAGGGAATCAAACCCCCCATGGGGGAAATAACAATAGGCATCAAGGGAGAAATAACAATACTATTAAAACCAACTTCCCTTGTGCCCTTTGCGGTGAGTTCGGTCATTATACTCATCATTGCCCCCAAATCACTGACTTTAAACGACTGAAAGACTCAGGCAGTCTACCACATCCTCTAGCACTGCCTGCCCCTCAGCAGGCCCCACAACAATATGTGAAACAAACCCCCCCCAACCATGTTGTAGAATCCTATCCCACACCAGTGTCACATACCCACTACGCAAATGAAACTTTTTCATTGATTTCTCAATAGTGAGAATCCCCGAAGCTTGCAGCAGTGAAACACCAAACCCCGATGAGGCTAGCGAGGGGTAAGTTTCCCTCTTGGGGTCTTGTCTACGTGAACCTATATGGTGCCCACGCACTTAAGCCAGCCAAGAGCTTATCGGCTTTTCACGATTTGGGGAATCGTGATACATGACTTCTACCTTTCCCCATTCAAATCCCCAAAACTTCTGAGGTCTCCAAGGTTTCCCTCCATAGGGAGATCGATGGTTGTAAGCCTCTCCTGATCTAATGGTATGAATCCTTTCGAGGTTTCGGTACTCGGGAGTTCGAAATGCAATGACTCCAAGACTCTTCGTCATTCAAATCTCCGAATTCCGATATGGAAGGTCATGCCATCACGCTCCCAAGCACGTCCGTTCATAGAATCGTTCAATCAGTTCATGAGCCGAAGCGGCTCATTGGATTCCCTGTTGGAATCTCTGTCAAAACCCGATCCACAGGTCCTTCTTTCCCTATCACATCCTTTGCATACGACCGCTACTCTTTTCACAACGGGAAATGCATATACTTTCGGGTTTCGTGATCCCCGATGTCAAGAGTTCCTTGTTCTCTTGAATCCTCGATCTCCAATGAGCCAATTCACTGATATGGTCCCTTACATGTTATCCCTCCTGGATAAACTCCTGGCCCACGTGACCACTATCTCACAAGACCACAGTCTTATCTCCTGTCGGGTTTTCGGACTTTCCAATGCCGAAATGTACTCATCCTCAGGATTCGCGATCCACCGAATCCCGATATGCCGATATAATGACAATTGGCCCTACAATGGATGCTTTTCACTTTGTCGGGATTCCGGGCTTCGCAATTCCAAAGTGTATGGACTTCTTGTCCACGGGATTCCTGATTTCCCGATGGATGACTTTCCTTTCGGGACTTTTCCCTTCGATTGCCACCACACGTCCTCCTATGATGGACGGCTCATATTGATTCCTGGATTTTCACTATGAAAAATTCCCAACCTCATGTCATCATGACTCCCGATTTCACGAATTCCGATATCCCGATGGCCACGCATCTCGTTGGGACTTTCAACCTCCTATTCACGAGGGCTTAACCCTCATGCATCTCTTAACAGATCCAATGACTGTCGGATTTTTCTAGCTAAGATCTAATGGCTCAGATCTGTCCCACATAACGCACTCTCCCACTACTTCATCGATGGGGAAAAATCAACGGTCCAGATGTTCTCTTGGACCTTGGAGGTCTACGATCCCGATTTCCTCGCTATTCATGAAGATAGAGGAAAAAGGGGCAAGGTATGTAACGCTCTTGTTTCTTTCGTCAATCTAACGGTCGTGAATGACCATGGGTCTTCTGACGGAATCTCATCCGTCGATAGATACTTATCCCTACACTGCTACTTCGGGATTTTAAGAGGGTCATTCCTCCTCGCACAGGGTTGTTAAGACTTGCACATTCAAGTCCTTTTTCTAGGTTCTTGGTAAACCTTTCCAAGGAGGGAATCTCTATGAAGAGATCTATTCCGGGGCATCCCTGGAGACAGATAAGGGGAAACAACTTCCTGAGAATGGGCTGGAAGTCTGACTTGGTTCAACTTATGTATAATTAAATTCATTTATCAACATAAGCCATGCATAGTTTTTCTGTTATAAGCATATACAACTACTAGTACTAATCAAAATACTACACAGACATTCTTATACTGAAAACATTCACAGTTTTGCAGCTTATGAGCATAATTATCAAAATACATATATTTCAAGGTTGCAGAGGAAAAACACTTACCAGAAATAACACCAGGATTAAGCAACTGTTGAGAGGGGTGCTCGTTTCCACCCAACCGTAGGCTTAGCGACTCCCAACAGATTTACCACTAGCCACCCCTGAGCTGAGGCCATGATGCTGTGAGACTGCGTCTCCGTCTGCCAGTGACCAGGAGCGAAGGTCGCAATCCTTCCTCTCTGCTATCACTCACTCTGCATATCGCCAGAGTTCTCCCCTCACGTCTGCCCTCCCCAATTGCTTTTGCCTTACGCCTTATCCTCTTGCGAGTTTGCGTGTGGTACGATTACCCTCGCGCTGGTCAGGCCTGACAACTCTACGAATGGGCGGTTCACCTCCCCATCCCTCATTAAGACATCTACCTACCAGCTTGCGAGACATTTAATTTGGGGCCAACGAGCTGCTTTTGGTTCTCCGGGCCAGTGGAGTCCAAATACGGTATTAATTCTTGGTGGAAGTTAATGCCACCTTTCCAGGTGCCTTCCACAACCATCGTGGTCTCTTTTTCTACACATCCCCTCTCAGCAATCCTGCAATAAAATTCATAATGTTATTCACATTCATTGACCTTTTCCTCAAGGTCCATTTACATCACATATTCACATTTATGAGTTTGCCATAGTTCTTGGCCAGTCCCGTTATTTTTACAAATTGGGGGAAACAGGGTGTTACAATTCCCTCCCCCTTAAAAGGAACATCGTCCTTGATGTTCTTATATACTAATCATGAATTGCATGTACAGAAGTAAACAAAATCGGATATGCCTGTCTCATGGCATCCTCCATTTCCCATGTAGCCTCATCTGAGCCAAAATGTTTCCACTGCACCTTGACCTGTGCAATGGTTCTATTCCAGAGCGAGGTTTCCTTTATGTCCAGTATGCATTGGGGTTCTAGTAGAAATTCTCCCTCCGGTTCCACCTGGATCACAGACCAGTCAATTATATGATTAGCATCGTGTACATATTTCTTCAATAATGAAACATGGAAAACATTATGTGCTTTTACTGTGGGAGGAAGTGCTAGCCGATAGGCTACAGGTCCCACTCTATATAGAACCTCAAAGGGTCCACAATACTGGGGTGCCAACTTGGCACAAGCTCCCATTTTCAGGGAACTCCTTCTGGGCTTAATTATGAGATATACATGGTCTCCCATTTTGAACTCTCTTGGAGTTCTCTTTTGGTCAACATAACTTTTCTGTCGGTTCTGAGCGATCTTCGGATTTTGTTTTATCTGAGTCACTTGTTGTTCCATTTATTTCAACACGTCAGGTCCAAAAGAAATCCTATTTACAGGATTACTCCAGCTGATTGGAGTATTACACGTCCTACCATAGAGGACCTCGAAGGGAATCATCTTTAAGGATGCTTGGTAGTCGTTGTTGTAGGCGAATTCTACCAATGGCAGGTAGTCTTCCCATTTCCTGGGTTGATGCATTACATGCATCCTTAACATATCCTCTAATATCTGATTCACTCTTTCTGTCTGTCCATCGGTTTGAGGGTGATAGGCGGTGCTGAACAACAATTTGGTCTCCAAACCAGCCATCAGGGATTTCCAAAAATTGGAAGTAAATTTTGTGTCTCTATCAGACACTGTCTCTTTCGGCATACCATGTAGTCTGAATACCTCTTTCATGAATATCTGGGCAATATCTATCGCCTTGCAGGTTGATTTGATGGGGATGAAATGAGCAGACTTGCTCAGTTTATCCACCACTACCATAATGGCATCATTATGCTTGGTTGAAGTCGACAATCCAGTAATAAAATCCATGGAGATGGTTTCCCATTTCCATTCTGGGATGCGTAAAGGGTGTAATAGTCCTGTTGGGTGTCAATGTTCTGCTTTAACCTGTTGGCATTCTATGCATTGGGCCAAATATTTGGCTATGTCTTTCTTTAATCCAAGCCAATAAAATTGTTTCTGGGTGGCAGTGATCATTTTCTGGTATCCTGGGTGACCGGTGTATGGTCTTTTATGTAGTTCATCCATAATGAACCTCTTCAAGTCGTCACAATTTGGAATGTACAATCTATCTCTGTAAGTGAGGAGACCTCCTTCGGTCATCTGGTAGCCTTCATATTTTTCTCCAATGGGTTCTTGTTGTAGGTATAGGGTCACAGTCTGAACGAAGGGATCTGTTTCTTGTGCATTTCTGACTCTGTTCTTGACATCTGTCTCGTAGGTACTCACCGCTGCCAGGTGAATTGTTTTCATGCTTCTGCTAAGGGCATCGGCCACCCTATTTTCCTTCCCTTTAATGTGTTTTATTTCAAAATCAAATTCTCTAAGGAGGGCCATCCATCTAGCTTGTCGAGCATTGAGCTTTGGTTGGTCAAACAAATACTATAATCCATAGTCATCTGTCATAAGTACAATTTTTATTCCCAAGAGGTAATGCCTCCACATTTTCAAGGCATGCACTATGGTAGCCAGTTCTAGATCATTAGTCACATAGTTGACCTCATGTTCGTTCAATTTTTGGGATTCATAGCAGATCACACTTCCTTTCTGCATAAGGACTCCTCTGAGCCCTTCCTTAAAGGCATTTGTGCACACAAGGAAGTCAGCTTCTGGGTCAACAATTTTCAACATGGGTGCATGGGTTAGTATATGTTTCAAGGTTTGAAATCTTTCTTCACATTGCTGTGTCCACAGGAATTTTGTCCCCTTCTTCTGGAGGGCAGTGATTGGACAACCGACCTTGGAGAATCCTTTTATAAATCTCCTATAGTATCCCGCTAATCCCATAAAGGATCTGATGTCTGAGACATCCTTTGGGGTAGGCCATTCCATGATAGACCTGATCTTGTCAGGATCTACTGCTACCCCTTCCTCGGACATAACATGTCCCAAGTAATGTATTTGCTTCTGGAAGAAGTCACATTTGTTGAATTTAGCATAGAGTTGATGCTCTCTTAGCACTTGTAGCACAAGTCTAAGATGCTCTTCATGTTCTTCTCTATTCTTAGAGTAGATTAAAATGTCATCAATAAAAACTAGTACAAATTTATCTAAAAATTTACTGAGTACATTGTTCATTAAGCACATGAAAGTGGCAGGGGCATTGGTTAACCCGAATGGCACTACCACAAACTCATAGTGACCATACCGTGTTCGAAAAGCGGTTTTATGGATGTCTTCACCCTTGATTCGGACTTGATGGTACCCTGACCTCAAGTCAATCTTTGAGAAAATAGGTGCACCTCCCAATTGATCGAATAGATCATCGATCCTGGGCAAGGGGTATTTGTTCTTTATGGTTACTTTATTAAGTTGTCTGTAATCTATGCACAGTCTAAGGGTGCCATCCTTCTTTTTCACAAATAGGACTGGTGCTCCCCATAGGGAGACGCTGGTTTGAATATAACCCTTATCCATCATTTATTTCAATTGCAATTTGAGTTCAACTAACTCAGGTGTGCTCATCCGGTAGGGTGTCCTAGACACCGGCACCGCTCTTGGTGCGAGTTCTATCGAGAAGTCAATGTCTCTTCTCGGAGGTAGACCCGGTACCTCTTTCGAAAAAAAATCTTTGTATTCCCTCAGGATAGGGTGATCGTCAGGGCTTGGTTTAGCACCTTCGATTGTTTCTAACACCTGTATTGCATATAGGGGACATCTCTTTCAACAAAACTTTATCATTTGCAGGGCTAATATTTGTGTCAGCGAGACCGGTTTTCATATCCCTTGGAGGGTTATCCTTTTTCCTTCTTTGCTCACACATTCTAAGGTTTTATGGTAACAGTCCAGTTTGGCTTTATGGGTGGCCAGCCAGTCCATACCAATCAACAGGTCATATGATCCCAGGGGTAATACATTAAGGGTTGCTTGGGTGGGGAATTCACCCAACATTAATTGGCAGGCTGGTATGACCTCTACTACCTTTCTTTTGGTGATAGTGGCTAACTGTACCAACCATGGATTAGTTTGCTTTCATGGTTGTAGCTTACACTTATCAACATATTTAGGGGATATATAACTCAAATTTGATCCAGGTTCAATCAAAATAGACACCAGACGGTTGAAAATCATACCTTCTATTTCCACCACTGAAGCTTGGTGGTCAGCTTAGTTATTATCCAAGGCTGCATAAATCTGCGGCACACTCATTGCCCCATCATTAACTATGGTAGCTTCCTGCATGTTATAAACTTTCCGACTGTTCTGTTGTCAGTGTGGACAATCTCTCAGGAGATGCCCCTCTCTGCAACCCCAGCATTTCAGAGGTTCTTTCTTTGGGTTATTAGTCTTCATTGGTGTAGGTCCAAAATTTTTACTTCCATCCACCAAGGGAAAGTTTTGCTGGAGTACACTCCGAGCTAGAAAGTTCATTATGGAGTTCTTCTTGTAGTTTTTAAATCCTGAGGATTTGATCCCCTTTCTCTGAAATCTCGAACCACTCTTCTGTTTCTAGTCTCCATAAGACTCTGCCCGATGTCCATATTGTTCATGACAATATGTTGCTTTTCGAATAGTGTCTTCTAAGGTCTTTGGCTCATCGAATTCGATTCGGTTCCGGTATTCCTTGGGTAGCCCATTGATGAAGCGTTGTGCCTTCGCCTTCTCTGCTTTGATGTAGGGTACATATCTCAATAAGTCGAGGAATTTGTTGACATATTCCTCTATAGTGAGTTGCCACAGTTTGATTTCATAAAACTCTTTAGACTTCTCATCGAAATATCTTTCCGACAAATACTTCTTACGGAAGTACTTTTCAAACTGTTTCCAAGACAGGTCCTCCTCGCAGACCCCTTTCATATTCTTAAGATCTTCCCACCAAATGGAAGCCTTTCCGTTCAAATAGAAAGTGGCCACTCGGGCCTTCAAATTCTCTGAAAAATCATGGACTCTGAAATATTTCTTCAGTCCAAGTAGCCAGGCCTCAGCTTCCTCTCCCTTCTCTATCTCACCGTCGAAGGAGGGAGGTTTGGCCTTTCTAAATTCCTCAAATTTATGACCCTTGGAAGTCTTTTGCTTCTTCAGTTTTCTTCGAGAATAGGAACTGGTCCTACTACTGGAAGATCCTTCTGAATCGCCAGCTTCCTCCTCAGCGGAATCGTCTGGCACTGGTCCTTTACCTCTGGGGTGGACCTTTCTTGAGGTGCTTCTCTTAGTATGGCCACTGACACGACCATGTTTCTGCACCTCGGGTTCATGCTGCATTTGTCGCTATAGGTCGGATAAGCTCTGCAATAAAAATGCATTAATTTTGGTTTGCTTTTCTTGTTCTTTCATCATCCTTTCATTGTCGGCCTTGCATCTTTGCAATTCAACCATGAGACTCCTCACAGTCTCGGCTAGGTCTGGAGGGGTTCCTATTGCTCTCCTTTTCTCAGACTCTTCGTCTCTATTGTGATAGCATTCTCCCACCTCTTGGTGAGTCACCATACTCTGTGTCTATAGATTTCCGCGGCTGATTGTCCGCTTGAGTGAAAAGACAAATGTTGGATATTAGTCAAGAGTTAAATACATTTTTATAATTTGTGCATAATTTATAACTCTTTCACATGCATACACAGTTGGGTTCTCGTTTCCAAGTTTTAATCCTAGACAAGAGAGTTACGTTAGGGGGTTACTCTTTGTAGGAGTACTTTGAACGGAGCTTATGCGCAACTCGTGCATGAGCCCAATCAGGCCGAGTGTTGTAACCATGCTCTGATACCACTTTGTCACATACCCACTACGCAAATCAAACTTTTTCATTGATTTCTCAATAGTGAGAATCCCCGAAGCTTGCAGCAACGAAATGCACAACCCCGATGGGGCTAGCGAGGGGCAAGTTTCCCTCTAAGGGTCTTGTCTATGTGACCCTATATGGTGTCCACACGCTTAAGCCAGCCAAGAGCTTATCGGCTTTGCACAATTCGGGGAATCGCGATACACGACTTCTACCTTTCCCCATTCAAATCCCCGAAACTTCCGAGGTCTCCAAGGTTTCCCTCATAAGGGAGATTGACGGTCGTAATCCTCTCCTGATCCAATGGTATGAATCCTTTTGGGGTCTCGGTACTTGGGAGTTCGAAATGCAACGACTCCAAGACTCTTCATCATTCAAATCTCTGAATTCCGATATGGAAGGTCATGCCATCGCACTCCCAAGCACGTCTGCTCACAGGATCATTCAATCAGTTCATGAGCCGAAGCGGCTCATTGGATTCCCTGTTGGAATCTCTGTCAAAACCCGATCCATGGGTCCTCCTTTCCCTGTCACGGCCTTTGCATATGACCGCTACTCTTTTCACAACGGGAAATGCATATACTTTCGGGTTTCGGGGTTTCGTGATCCCCGATGTCAAGAGTTCCCTGTTCTCTTGAATCCCCGATCTCCTATGAGCCAATTCACCAATATGGTCCCTTACATGTTATCCCTCCTGGATAAACTCCTGGCCCATGTGACCACTATCTCATAAGACCGCAGCCTTATCTCCTGTCGGGTTTTCAAACTTTCCAATGCCGAAATGTACTCATCCTCAGGATTCGCGATCTGCCGAATCCCGATATGCCGATATAATGACAGCTATCCCTACAATGGAAGCTTTTCACTTTGTCAGGATTCCAGGCTTCGCAATTCCGAAGTGTATGGACTTCTTGTCCATGGGATTCCCGATTTCCCTATGGATGACTTTCCTTTCGGGACTTTTCCCAAATGCTCTGATTTGCACCACACATCCTCCTATGATGGACGACTCATATTGATTCCAGGATTTTCACTATGAAAAATTCCCGACCTCATGTCTGCAAGATACCATATATATAAAATATGCAGAACAGAAATAAAATGCTAGAAATGGCAGAATAACAGTAAAATATCCATCATAATATTCACAATACACAGAAATGATATACGAAATAGAAATAGAAAAGCACTTTGATTCAGAAATCAATGTTCATGGGCCTCTTCGAGGGGGCGACCTCCAGTCGAGCAGAGCTCTGTTACAATAATCTCCAAGCTAGGGTTCACATACCCTCGCCTCTTATTTATACTAAATATGTCTATTAAGAGAAGCATCTAGAGGAAGATCCTTCTAGAAGTGGAAGCTTCTATTAGGTCTTCTTACATCCGCCTTATTCTATTTTATTGAAAGGCCTTATTAATATTGAAATTTATTACATCTTAATACATTGATCTTCCTATGTGCGGGTTAGGACCTTGACATGTCCGCCCCCTTAAAAACAGCCTTGTCCTCAAGGCTTGAGATGTGGAAACTGCTGCAGAATGGTAGCTCGTTCCCAAGTGGCATCTGCTGGAGTCATATCTTTCCACTGTACTAGCACTTCCTTGATGGTTCTCTGACGCAGGCGATGCTCACACTGGTCCAAAACTGCTTTGGCCTGTATCCAAATGGATCCTTCTTCAGCTAACTCGGGAAGGTTAGTTTGAATTTGGCATCTGGTTCCAATCACCTTCTTCAAGCATGAAACATGAAAAACAGGATGCAGCTTCGACTGACTGGGCAGGGCTAACTGATATGCAACTTGTCCCACATGCTTGAGAACTATGTAAGGGCCATAGAATTTGGGTGCTAGCTTCTGGCACTGCTCGGCCTTGAGGGAAGTTTTCTTATATGGTTGCAGTCTCAGAAACACCTGGTCCCCTTCTGCAAATTGACATTCCGAGTGACCTTGATCTGCTTGCTGCTTCATTCTATTCTGTGCCATGACCAAGTTCTCTTTAAGGGTACGAAGGATATCCTCTCGGACTGTAAGTGTTTGGTCAACTGCCTGGACCTTTGAGGTACCCGGTAAGTAGGAGAGAACTGAAGGTGGCTTCTGTCCATATACTGCTTCAAAAGGAGTCATGTGAGTGGCTGTATGGTATGTAGTGTTGTACCACCATTCGGCGATGGGTAACCATTGAGCCCACTGGTGTTGTTTTTCAAAGGCAAAACACCTCAGATATGTTTCCAAACACTTGTTGACAACTTCTGTTTGACCATCCGTTTGGGGATGATAAGTTGAGCTGAGATGCAATTGTGTGCCTTGTAGCTTAAACAATTCTTGCCAAAAATTTCTTGTGAAAGTTGGGTCTCGATCGGAAACAATAGAGTGTGGCATGCCATGCAGCTTGAAGAACTGGTCCATGAAAATTTGAGCCACCGTGGATGCAGTAAATGGGTGGGGAAGAGCACAAAAATGAGCATACTTGGAAAGGCGATCCACCACCACCATTATGAATGATTTATTCCCCGATTTGGGTAAGCTTGTGATAAAGTCCATAGAGATATCCTTCCAAATGGCAGGGGGAATCGGAAGCGGTTGGAGGGTGCCTGGCGATTTGACTGTTTCTCCCTTGTTGCGTTGACACACCTCACATTCAACAACAAACTTACGGATGTCCTGTTTCATACCATCCCAGAAAAAAGAACGTTTGACTTGGTCATATGTTTTGGTGAACCCCGAGTGCCCCACTCTGGGTGTAGCATGAAGCTTAGAAAGCACCGTGGATTTGAGCTTGGATTTTTTACTTAAATACAAGCGACCTTTGTATCGAAGCTCATTTTGGAGCCAGGAGTACCCTAGGGGAGTCGGAGCCTTGTTCTGCAGTAGCTGGATCAGATGTGAACTTTTGGGATCTTGAAGCCATTCCTAGGGCACAGCTTGGAGCCAATCAGGTACAATGAAGGAAAGAGAAAAAAGGGATCCTTCATCTTCATATTTTCGGGACAGTGAATCCCCCACGACATTGTCTTTGCCCTTCTTGTAAATGATCTCATAATCATATCCAAAGAGCTTAGTCACCTATTTTTTTTGTTCCTGGGAAGAAATGCGTTGTTCCAGAAAGTACTTGAGGATTTGATGGTCTGTCTTAATTTGGAAGCGTTGCCCCAAGAGATACGGACGCCACAACTCAACGGCATGCAGAATCGCCAACATTTCTTTTTCATAAATGGGTTTGCCCAGATTCTTTTCAGACAGTTGCTTGCTAATGAAGGCCAAAGGTCGACCCTCTTGCATAAGGACAACGCCAATTCCTTTCCCTGAGGCATCACATTCCAACACAAAGGTCTTTTTGAAGTCGGGAAGGGCCAAAACCGGAGTGGTGCACATGGTCGTCTTCAAGGTTTGAAAATCTTGCATAGCTGCTGGGGTCCAAGTGAAAGAGTTCTTTTTGAGGAGAGTCGTGAGAGGTGTTGCAATCTTTCCATAGATCTTAACGAACTTGCGATAATACCCTGTGAGGCCCAAAAATCTGTGCAAGCTTTTGAGAGTCTTTGGGTGCGGCCAGTCCTGCATAGCTTCAATATTTTTTGGGTCCACCCTGACGCCATCCTTGCCCATCAGATAACCCAAGTATTCTACTTCGGAGGCACCAAAAGCACATTTGGACTGTTTCAGGAAAAGATGGTGCTGAGAGAGTAGGCTAAGAACTTGATCCACATGAGTAATATGGTTTATCCAGGTCTTGCTATATATGAGGATATCATCAAAGAAAACTAAAACAAAATGACGGAGAAAAGGCCAGAAGACATGGTTCATGAGGCTCTGGAAGGTGAAGGGGGCGTTACACAAACCAAAGGGCATGACCAAAAACTCGTAGTGGCCCTCATGAGTGTGAAAGGCCATCTTGGGAATGTCAGACTCTTTCATACGTATCTGGTGATAGCCCGAGTGAAGATCAAGTTTGGTGAAGAATTGGGTGCCACTCAATTCATCCAGGAGGTCATCAATGACAGGAATGGGAAATTTGTCTTTGATGGTTAGTTTGTTGAGAGAACGGAAGTCAGGACACATTCTCCAAGAACCTTCTTTCTTCAATACTATGACGACCGGAGAGGAGTAAGGGCTTGTACTAGTATGGATGACTCCGGCGGTAAGGAGTTCCTAGACCATTTTTTCAATTTCATTTTTTTGTGCAAAGGGGTGGCGATATGGACGTATATTGGGGGGAAGGCTTCCTAGGACAAGGGGAATGGAATGATCATGGACACCGCGGGAAGGAGGGATTCCTTGGGGAGTGGAAAAGACTGTTTGATGTTTAGAAAGGAGGGCTTGGAGGTCTTGGGGAACTGGTGGGATCTTTGTGTCTTGTATGGCGTGGAGTTGGGCAATGACACCAGAATGACCTTTTTTGAGCAATTTTTCCATGCAATGAGAACTGATGACTTCAGGTGAACCTGCAGTGATGCATTGAAATTTATATTTGTGGCCTCCTTGGTCGAATTGCATGGTTAAGTTCTGAAAATCCATGAGAATGGGACCCAAGGTTCTTAGCCATTCGGCACCCAACACAATGTCGCAACCACCCATGTAAATAGCAAACATATGGGTTTTGAGGTGGTAGTCACCTATTTGTAGATGCACATTTTCACAGCGCCTGCCACATTTCATAGAACCACCATTGGCAATCATGATTTGGAAATTGTTGACAGCATGGATGTAGCAATGGGTTTCTTGGGCAATGTGGCGATGAATAAAATTATGGGTACTACCACTATCAACCAAGATGATGACCTTTCGGTACTTGATGTAACTGATTAAATTGAGGGTTTGGGGGGCAGAGAAGCCAGTCAGATCATTGAGGGAAATGATGGGTTCCACTTTAGGAGGGTCAGAGGGAGGGTTTATGTCAGAAATTTCTGGTGACTCGGGCACAGGGGGGGTGTCAACATCTTCTTCTTGAATATCCTCAGAGATGGCCATAAAGAGATTTTGTTCCTTACATTTGTGGCCTGGGAAATATTTGTCATCACAATTATAACAAAGACCTTTGAGTTGGCGTTCAGCTATTTCATCCCTGGTCAATTTTTGGATTTTTAATGGGGCGGAGGGAGTTGTGGGGTTTACTGGTTTAGGGCGCAGGATAAAGGAAGGCTTACAGTTTTGAGTGGAAACAATTTGTTGTGCTTATTTATCTTTTTTGGTAGCCTCCACCCAAGTCGTAGGTCGAGCCATGAGGACATGGGCCCAAATCTCCTCCTTGAGGCCACTGATAAAACACTCTCAAAAGAAAGCATCAGTCATGCCCTCTGTTTGAAAAGCCAGACGCTCAAATGCAGCTATGAAGTCTTCGACTGTGCCTGATTGCTTCAATTTTTTCAAACGGCCCAAATGGTTGGTGTCAGTGT
>ML780117.1:1296876-1323285 GCA_009831015.1 Picea engelmannii
CCCGAACACAGATGCACGTCAATAGATCTCACTGGTTTAATTTGTTTATGTTGTTGTTTATGTTCCCCAAGGGTTAGGTATTCAAGGGTTCTACATACAAGGGTTTTCCCTGTGCTATAGCTCTCTGATATACGTGCAGGGTCCAATAGTAGTAATCGGCCCAATATCTCAGGGCACTAACTAAGGAGGATAGACCGTACCCTTAGTTGTACTACCCAACTACCCAGGTACTAGAGAGTATCTTCCAAAGTGCTATTCTCGGTGACACTATAGCAGTCCGGCGGCCGATAGGTTTATCTAAAGAGGGCTTCAAGAAATCTAGGCCAATCCATACACAGGTGTTGTCTGATGCGCTACCACTCAAAGGGGTACCAACAGGGGTTACAAGCGTGGCCAACAGATGTGCGCTTAAGAACCACTTGTATTTCCTGCATGTATGAATCCCTCAACCGCGGGTTTATGCACGTAACGACAGATCTCTGTGGCTTAAAGACACCGGAATACGTCTCTACCCTGGAAAAAAAAATACCCACAATTTCTACCAAGGAAAGTGCTATGATACCACTTGCAAGATACCATATATATAAAATATGAAGAACATAAATAAAATGCTAGAAATGGCAGAATAACAGTAAAATATCCAACATAATCTTCACAATACACATAAATGATATATGAAATAGCAATAGAAAAGCACTTTGATTCAGAAAGAAATGTTCACGGGCCTCTTCGAGGGGGCAACCTCCAGTCGAGAAGAGATCTGTTACAATAATCTCCAAGTTAGGGTTCACATACCCTCGCCCCTTATTTATACTAAATATGTCTATTAAGAGAAGCATCTAGAGGAAGATCCTTCTAGAAGCGGAAGCTTCTATTAGGTCTTCTTACATCCGCCTTATTCTATTTTATTGAAAGGCCTTATTAATATTGACCTTTATTACATCTGAATACATTGATCTTCCTATGTGCGGGTTAGGACCTTAACAATGTCATCGTGACTCCCGATTTCACGAATGCCGATATCCCGATGGCCACGCCTCTCGTCGGGACTTTCAACCTCCTGTTCACGAGGGCTTAACCCTCATGCATCTCTTAACAGATCCAATGGCTATCGGGTTTTTCTAACTAAGATCTAACGGCTCAGATCTGTCCCACGTCGCGCACTCTCCCACTACTTCATGGATGGGGAAAAATCAACGGTCCAGATATTCTCTTGGACCTTGGAGGTCTATGATCCCGATTTCCTCGCTATTCACGAAGATAGAGGAAAAAGGGGCAAGGTATGTAACTCTCTTGTTTCTTTCATCAATCTAACGGTCGTGAATGATCATGGGTCTTCCAACGGAATCTCATCCGTCGATCGATACTTATCCCTACGCTGCTAATTCGGGATTTTAAGAGGGTCATTCCTCCTCGCACAGGGTTGTTAAGACTTGCACATTCAAGTCCTTTTTCCAGGTTCTTGGTAAACCTTTCCAAGGAGGGAATCTATGTGAAGAGATCTATTCCGGGGAATCCATGGAGACAGATAAGGGGAAACAACTTCCCGAGAACGGGCTGGAAGTCTGACTTGGTTCAACTTATGCAGAATTAAATTCATTTATCAACATAAGCCATGCGTGGTTTTTCTGTTATAAGCATATACAACTACTAGTACTGATCAAAATACTACATCGACATTCTTATACTGAAACATTCATAGTTTTGCATCTTATGAGCATAATTATCAAAATACATATATTTCAAAGTGCCAGAGGCAAAACACTTATCAGAAATAACACCAAGATTAAGCAACTGCTGAGAGGGGTGCTCGTTTCCACCCAACTGTAGACTTAGCGACTCCCAGCGGATTTACCACTAGCCACCCCCGAGCTGAGGCCACAATGCTATGAGACTACGTCTATGTCTTCCAGTGACCAGGAGCGAAGGTTTCAATCCTTCCTCTCTGCTATCACTCACTCTGCATATCGCCAGATTTCTCCCCTCGCATCTGCCCTCCCCAATCGCTTCTACCTTATGTCTTATCCTCTTGCGAGGTTGCGTGTGGCGCGATTACCCTCGTGCTGGTCAGGCCTGATGGCTCTATGGATGGGCAGTTCACCTCCCCATACCTCATTAAGCCATCTACCTACCAGCCTGCGAGACATTTAATTCGGGGCCAGCGAGCCGCTTTTGGTTCTCTGGGCCAGTGGAGTCCAAATACGGTATTAATTCTCGGTGGAAGTTAACGCAACCTTTCCAGGTGACTTCCACCGCCATCGTGGTCTCTTTTTCTTCACATCCCCTCTCAGTAGTCCTGCAATAAAATTCATAATGTTATTCACATTCATTGACCTTTTCCTCAAGGTCCATTTACATCACATATTCACATTTATGAGTTTTCCATAGTTCTTGGCCAGTCCCGTTATTTTTACAAACTGGGGGAAACAGGGTGTTACAACCAGGGTGTGATAAACACCCAACAGGACATGCATCCTACCCCACCTCAGTTGGGACAATACCTCAATCCAAACAATCCAGCATATTGCACAATCCTCCTCACCAGTGAAGAAGAAATCCTTCTGAAAACACGTAATCGTTAGTACCATGCACCCACTGAGTCTCCTCCCATTCCTTTAGAAACAATCCCCGCACCAACGGGACCCTCATTGGTGATCCCTCTCCCTAACACAAAACCACCTCTTTGCATCCCTCGCATCCCATTGTGCAGGAATGTCCACAACCCACAGGCTAGGGAAACTCATAATTATAGTTTGGTTGATGACTTAGCACAATCCCCAGCTGCCATGTCAGTCTTAGAAGTCCTTCAGAATTGTCCCACTCAGTGGACATCATTACTCTCCACCTTGGGGGCAGTCGACCCCGCAGATACTCGACTCATTACATTTGATCTCGACAGTGGAGAACCTCGCCTTCTCGCTTTGATCTCTTTTCAAATCTCAGTGAAAATTCGGAACATTACAGTTCATCAGTGCATCATCGATGAAGGTGCATCCACATGCATTATGTCCAAATCTTTATGGCAAAAACTTGGTTCCCCCAAAATCATACCATCGGCCATTACCTTACGAGATTATGACGGACGACCATCGTCTCCTAAAGGGATCTTCCAAAATGTCCCCATAGAACTCGGGGGCAAGACTATTCTCATCGACATTAAAGTTATCGACGCCCCACTCGATTATAATATCCTGTTCGGTCGTAGCTACATGTACGCTATGAAGGAAGTTGCTTCTTTCGTCTTTCGAACAATGATGTTCCCCCATAACGGGAAGATCGTTACCATTGACCAAGTTTCACATTACGAGCCCAACCCTTCTGCCAACATCGATAACATTCTTCATCTCATCCACACAGGTCATGATGCATACCCACTCATTGAAATGGGTCCCAGGATTTTCAAAGACCCATCATTATTAGGAACTTACCATGGTTCACCACCGCTCCTTCATCCTTCCAATCAAGTATGCATCATCTCATCCAATGGAACTGACATAGAGGATACCCTTCCTCCTAGGGAGGCTTCTATCATATCTGACATCCCACTAGTTCCAGAGCTCCCCCCTCTCAAGCCTCCTGTGAACTTGTCAAACCCACTAGCCCATGATTTCACCTCTCCCCAAGGCCATATCCCAATTTGGGAGACAATTCCCCAAGCCATTACTCAAATTCCCTTCTTCTACCCTCCACCGGGCATACAATATTTCCAAGTCACCGCAATGCTTACCCTCCCTAATATGGTGTTAGCAATTCGAGTTTGGTATTTACATCCACCAGAGATGGTCCCTCGACCATCCCTTCCCCCCCAAATGGAAGGAATCCCAATGATGATTCCCATACTCACTCCCACCGTACCCTCTACACCCCCACTCACTACTCTCCCTGCTACAGCTGGGGGCAGGAGAAAGAAGAAGGAGCCCACAACTCCACTTCCCCGACACGTCCAACCCCCTTGCACACTATGTGAGAAATATGGACACCAAACCAACAACTTCCCATCTCTACCGTAGTTACGGAACTTGATTCCACTCAATCAAACTCCATCAACACTCGCCACCGTAGCAAGTATTGTTGTTACCGCCCCTCACTCAAGTAGTAAAGGGCTGTGAACCAAATTTGCTTGCACTATATGTTCAAAATATGGCCATTATACACACCATTGCCCAGCACTGCCATGCTTCTGACAGACATTAGCGACAGTACACCAAAGCTTCCAGAGCGAACCCAGTCCAGCTATGTCATCCCTACCAAAAATCATTGACATCCATTATGTCACAAATTTAGTCAATGAACGTATGAGATGCCCTTGCTCTCCATGTGAATCCTTAGATCATTTTAAATGCCAGTGTCCTATGATCCTTGAATACAGGCAACGCCAATTGACCCTACTTCAAAGACCCATAGAATCGATGGTTGACCTTACCTCATCACTAGAGATTATTCATCTCATTTCTCCCAAACCCGAGGCCCTCGCAACACCTCTGTGGTTCTTGGGTGACTTATCCGAGGATTCACCCCCAAATCCCCCCAATTCTCCCGCTCATTTACCTACATAAATTTTACATCCAACTACCACGGGTACTCCTTAGTACTTCGATATTTGGTTTATGTCGAGTGAACCATCGCAATTTCCTTGCATCGTTCCCCCTGCTTCTTCATCACTAGGGGGCAGCCACACGACAACAGTCACCAATATCACTCTTCACGACCCCTTGTATTCCCACCAATTCCACTGTGACGAGGAAATACTCGAAGAGTTAAACACCCCTGACTACCCATGGGATGCGCTGCACCACTGGGCACTCTTCTTTCCACAGGAAGCCTCCATGCCTCCTAACCAACACCCCATATACGCAGTCAAAACCAAGGATTTTATCCCATTAGGGCATATCGACTGGTTCAAGAAATCCATTCCTGCCCCTGATTCTTTTGAAGAAGGCAACATGGCCAACATTTCCACGACCATCAAAATCGACATTTCCATCAAAAATGGCATCATCGAGGAAATCACCATTGGGGCCGCTTGCACTCCTCAAGAAATCACTGCCTATAAAGAACTTTTCCAGGAATATCGAGATATTTTTGCTTTGTCATACACATAAATGCCTGGCCTTGATCCCTCTATTGTCGAACATCGCATCGACACCTAGCCCGAAATTACACCAGTTCGTCAAAAACAGCGACCACTTCGCCCATCCAAAGCAGCGGCCATCAAAGCCGAGATTGAAAAATTACGCATGGCTGGGTTCATCTACCCCATCGCCTATACATCATGGGTTTCCAACCCTGTACTCATTAATAAAAAACAGGGCACTATCCGCGTCTGCACGGACTTTCACGATCTCAATCACGCATGTCCCAAAGACAACTTTCCAACACCTTTCATCGATCAAATTATCGACGACTGCGCAGGCCATGAGGCTCTATCCTTCATGGATGGTTTCTCTGGTTATAATCAAATCCAAATTCACCCAGACGATCAATACAAAACTACATTCACTACCCCTTGGGGTACTTTTTCATATCGTTTCATGCCTTTTAGATTAAATAATGCTGACACAACTTTCCAATGGGATATGACATACATTTTTCATGATTTGGCACATATCATCCTTGCATACTTGGATGACCTCATAGCTCGATCCAAGAAATGCACCCAACACCTTGATGATTTACGGATCATCTTCCAACGGTGCTGTCAGTACAACATCCTCTTGAACCCCCTCAAGTGCGTGTTATGCATCACTGCAAGGCACCTCCTCAGATTCATTGTTTCCCAAAGAAGTATTACCGTGGACCCCCTCAAAGTCCAAGCCATCATTGAAATTCCACCTCCTCAGAATTTATGTCAACTCTAGAGCCTACAAGGAAAAGCTAACTTTCTACAGTGATTTGTCCCCGACTATGCCACTCGTGCACACGGTTTCCTTCGCTTACTACGCCACGACATCCCATTTTACTGGGATGAACATGCCCAAAATTCATTTGACGATATTAAAATTGTTCTCTCCAACGCCCCATTAATTAGTGCACTCGACTACAATCGTGACTATATCCTCTACATATCAGCATCAACTGTCTCAGTTGCAGGAGTTCTCATTCAAATCGGTGATGACGATCATGAGAGTGTCATTTATTACGTTAGTAAAAACCTCTCAGGGCCACCCTTGAAGTATAAACACGAAGAAAAACTAGCCCTTGTAATCATCCTCCCAGTCCAGAAATTGTGTCATTACATTCTGCTTCGCATGACTAAGGTCGTAGCAGATTCCAACCATATGCAATACTTACTTAGTCGTCGGCAAATTAATGGAAAATTTGCCCGATGGATCGTTATCCTTCAGGAGTACGATCTTGAATTCTCAACACCCAAGAGCAAGAAATATCCTGTCCTCGCCGAACTTGTCACAGCCTTCCCCTCTAATACTACCAGTGCCCCCGTCAATACCGACTTTCCCAACGAACACCTCTTTTACATCACTTTGGATGATCCTTGGTACGACGACCTCCTCGTCTACCTTTGAAATCAAAAGTTCGGTAACCACCTTTCACGAGATGATCATCATCGTATTCGACACCCTTCTTCGTCCATGCCTGACCATTAACGAGGCCGATAGAGTCTTGAACGACTGCCATAGAAGCGCATGTGGGGGGCATCTTTCGGGAATGTCCACTGCTCAGAAAATCATCCGAGCAGGTTACTTTTTGCCTACATTATTTCACGATTGCATTCATGCTGTGAAATGATGCGAGAAGTGTCAGCTTTACGCCAACAAAGCACGAGCACCACCTACTCTTCTTCATCCATTCATCACTGCCGACCCTTTTTGTAAATGGGGCATCGACTTCATGACTTGTAATCCCCCCTACAACAATGGACACAAATACATTGTTGTCGCAGTCGATTACTTCATAAAATGGGTGGAATCTATGCCCACCTTCAATAATACTGCTGACACTGCAGTGCATTTTTTATTTAACCACGTCATATCCTGCTTTGGAGTACCACTCCAACTAGTTTCTGATCACAAGAAACACTTCGAGAATGAGATTTTCGTTGAAATCTCATCTCGGTTAGGATTCTCCCACGAGTTTGCCTCACCATATTACCCTCAGTCTAACAGATAGGTCAAAGCAGTTAACAAGGTCCTCAAGACCATGTTACAGTGCATGGTTAATAAACATAAGACCAATTGGCATCATACGTTATTTTCTGCGTTATGGGCTTACCATACGGCTGTGAAAACAACTACTAGTTTCACACCATTTCATCTAGTCCATGGGGTTGAGGCCACTCTTCCCATCGATTGCAAAATTCCCACCTTACGCACCGCAATTAAGCTATTACCTGACATTGCTCCAATGGAGCAACGCTTGCTGAACTTAGAATCCCTGGATGAAGATCGACGATCTTCATTACAAAACAATGAGGCAGCTAAAAAATGGTCAAAAGCCACCTTTGACCGCCATCACGACCTCATCCTTGCTTACGATATTGCTCACGATACCTTTGGTCATGGAAAATTTGAGTCACTATGGCATGGCCCATACATTATCCAACATTGTCTCACCAAAGGTGCATACATCCTAGCCTCTCCCAAAGGCCTCTCTCTCAAAGAACCCGTCAATGGGTTATACTTAAAGAAATTTTATGCCTAAGCGTAGCAGTTCTACTTTAGGTTATTTCTTTTATAGTGTTTTTAATCTTTTTTTCCATCCCTCACGTCTAAACTATCATTTGTGCTATTGACAAATGCTTCCTCCACTAGCCTGCCACATCGGTTACGCCGACGGCGCCAGCCGTTGGACACAAAATCTCACTTCAGTAGCTTGGGCCCTCTATACCCCCTCACATGAAATGCTCCATTCAATCGACATATGTTTGGGTTCAGCCACCAACAACCAAGATGAATACACTGTCATCATTGGCCTCCTCGTCAATGCCCATCATCATCGTATTCGTCACCTTAGCGTCTTTCTCGACTCTCAACTAGTTGTTCTCCAGCTCAACAATGTGTACCGCATACACGATCCTTGCCTCTTTCGCAAATACCTGCAGGTTAGACTTTTATCTCGACATTTTGATTCCATTACATTTACACATATTCCAAGACAATTGAATCAAATTACAGATAACTTAGCTAACATTGTGTTAGATTGGCATATATCACATCAAAATACCACTACACATACATAAACATATCAACAACCTGTCACAACATATATAGATTAGACATCATCAACACATTAACAAAACACATGTAAACATCACATAGATCTCAAAATGTATACTCATGTATATATAAGACGGTCCACAGTGCCATCCAAATGTTTACATACAAAAATACAAGTATCCACAGGCCAGTGAAGAACCTCGGTACAAAATGGGCTCACTAGCCTATATACAAAAATACAAAAATACAAAAATGTTTTGATGCAAAGTTAAAATCTTATTTATATGAGGTTGTTAGTCAATATGATGAGATGTTTCAGGAACCAAAAGTATTTCCTTCTAAAGGAGGTATCCAACATGAGATTCAATTTCAACAAGATTGTCCTCTTCCAAACATTGGTATGTACAGGATGTCATTCATGGAGAATGATGAAATTAAAAAACAAATCGAAGAGTTTCTTGAAAAAGGAGTTATCATGCCAAACACATCGCCATGCAGGTCACCAAATTTCTTAGTACCAAAGAAATATGGTACATGGTGCATGTGTGTAGATTTCAGAGCCTTGAACAATATTACGGTAAAGAGTCATTATCCTCTTCCTAGAATTGATGTTTTGTTTGATCAATTGAAAGATGCTAAGTATTTTACTAAGTTGGATTTGATAAGTAGATATCGTCAGATTAGGATTTTTGAAGGAGACACATGGAAGATAGCTTTCAAAACAAAGCAAGTTTTGTTTGAATGGATGGTTATGCCATTTTGGCTTTGTAATGCTCCTGCTACATTCATGAGAGTTATGAATGATGTTTTAAGGCCTTTTTTTTTTATGATTGTGTGATTTTCTACTTGGATGACATCTTGATATTTAGAAAATCTCATGAATAACATGTTAGGCATGTAAATAAAGTTTTAGATTTCTTTAAGAAATAAAAATTGTTTTCAAAGATGTCTAAATGTGAGTTTGGAAAGACCTCACTTGTTTACTTGGGACATATTCTTGGAGGAGGAGAATTGAAAATAGATCCTTCAAAGGTCAACATCATTTTGGATTGGCCCAAGCCCAACAATGTGTCAGAGGTAAGAATCTTTTTGGGAGCAACCCAATATTGGATAAAGTTTATTGCTAACTTATCTTCAATTGCAACTCCATTACATGCAGTGACAAACATCAAGCAAGTTTTCCAATGGGGAGGCAAGCAACAAAAATATTTTTATGCATTGAAGGAGAAGATTACTTCATCTCCAATTCTTGTGCTTCCTGATTTGAGACAACCATTTGAGATACAAACATATGCAAGTAATTATGCAATAGGAGCAGTCTTGTTGCAACATGGTAAGCCCATTTGTTTTCATTCTGAAAGTTTTAATGGTGTTGTGATTAATTATACTACATATGATAAGGATTTGTATGCATTGGTGCAAATTGTGAAAAAATGGAAATATTATTTGTTGGGAAAAGAAACTATTATTCACACATATATTCAATCATTGCAATACTTACAATCACAAACAATGCTATAACAAGCAAGGCACTTCAGATGGATGGGTTTCCTAAAACATTTACACTTAGTTATCAGGTATAAGAAAGGCATTTATAACAAAGTTTATGATATGCTTTCTAGGCCTATTTTTAGTGCTTCATTTATTCTTATGCATAATTCTACCATGCATGAGAGATATGTTGAACAATATGCTTTAGATGCTGATTTTAAAGAGGTTTATGCAACTTTGTGTCATTATAACCAAGTTGAGGAATTATATTACAATGTGCATGATAATATTTGGTATCATCTTGGCAGTCTATGTATTCCACAGGGTGAAATACTCAATATCATAAGGGAAGCACATTCTTATCTTATTGTTGGCTACTTTGGTGTAGGAAAGACAGTGGCTAATTTGTAAAGGTATTTCTATTGGCCTAAAAAGAATGAAAGTGTTTCAATAAAATATAAGAGGATGTTCTTTATGTGCTACAAGTAATCCTAGCAATAGATATTTAGGATTGTATACTCCACTTCTAGTTCCTTCTCGTCCTTAGGAAATCATTTCCATGGACTTTGTAGGAGGATTACCCATGTCTAAAAAGAATCATGATTATCTTTATGTTGTGGTTGACCATTTCAACAAAATGTGTATTGTGATGCCTTATAAGAAGCAGGTTACAACTGAACAAATGACATAAATGTTCTTTCAACATGTTTGGGTACATTTTGGGTTTCCCAAATCCATTTTTTCTGATCGATATTCTAGATTTATTGGGAACTTTCGGTCAAGATTATGGGTGCTCATGGACACCAAGATGAAAAAGAGAAATGTTCATCCATAAACTGATGGTCAAACACAAGTGTTGAATAGAACAATAGTACATATTCTTCGTGGTTATTGCAACAAACATCCTAATCTTTGGGATGAGCACCTACACTACATTCAACATGCTTATAATCGAGCTAAGCATTCATCATCTCAAACGTATCCATTTGAGGCATGTTTTGGTTATTTAAAAAAATCTCCTTTAGATTTTGTCTTTGGGAAGGATGTTTCTATTGATGGTCATTATGCAATTGATAGAGAAAATAAGTTCATTGAACAAATTCAGCTGGTGCATCAAATGGTACAAGAACAGTTGGAAAAGAGAAAAGACATGACAAGCATCATGTTAATCACAATTTCCAATTTCGAGATGAATTTTGGCTTTACATTAGAAAAGAGAGGCTTAAAGGAGAAGGTAAAAATATTAAACCAATTAGATATGGACCTTTCAAGATTCTTGAAAAGATTGGTAATAATGCCTTTCGTTTGGATTTGCCTCCTTACATGAAAATATATGCAGTTGTTAATGTTGAGAATTTGAGATTGTATGAGCCTCCTTTGATTGATGATCAAGGAGAGCATGTTTAGATTTCTTCCATAGATGACTTCTTGCCAAAATATATTTCACAATTGCATGGGGACACAATCTTTGATAGAAATATAAGAACTTCAAAATGAGGGAATGTGGAATACCTTTGTGTTAGTATTAAAGGCACAAATCCAAAAAAATATAAATGGATTAAGGTTGGAAAGGTGAGGGAACTGTACCCTTATCTTTAGATTAACTGAAAGTAGTCTTTTGGAGGTCCAAAATCTTCCCAATGGGGACGAGTGATCCAAGGGATCAAAAAATGCTCAAAAATAAAAGTTCTCAAAATTGCTCGAAAATGGATTCATTACGTAGATATCATCCTTACACTCCCAACACAACTTAAATAGTCTCAAACAAATTTTATATGTGAGAGATATCACGTTATGTTCGTTTTCCCAAAACAGGGAAAAAAATGTTGACTGGACAGTATGTACAGTCCGTACAAGACACGTGGTAGCTGACTGTATGACCATACTGTTGACGTGGACTAGTGATATGGCAGGATGACTAGGAAAATGATTTGGAGGGTGACATTATAGAGTTTGACATGGGTCAATCCCTGGTCGACACATGGCATATTTGTGGATGAAGGGAAGGATGCCACGTGGCCCAGTCAGGGGCTACCATGTGGCACCCTTTAATTGGTTGATGTGTTTAAATTATTTTTTGGGACTCCACCAGATTCGAACCCATGACCTATGGGAATGGAAAAAGGCTTTGCAAAGGTCAGGCTACCATCCCGCCTGCATTATGTTTCTTAACCTTATACCTTAAACTTTATATTTAAGTTTGAAATATGGTTAGCATAGGTAGAAATAGGGTCGGGGCTTAGCCCCAACCCTTGGACACACAATCCATACCATATGACCATACAAGTAGGGTTTTCAACGGATAGACTAATGGGTGCAAAAATCTAGGTCGATGCCCGACCACATGGGGGCCACAAGACCACAACCTCTGACGGTTAAGGCGCTTGGCATGCTAACGGTGCAAAATATCCTCCATTTTTTTGGAACGACACATGATTCCATTTTTAGGCATAGGAAACACACAAAGGCCAGGTTCAGTTTGATAGAGGTTCATTTTGGCGAGTAGGTACAACAAGTTATTGGGAAAAACTTCTAGGGAGTGTATTTTTCTCAATTTTTGGCCAAACCAGGTGCAGGAAGAGCCCAACTAGGGGTTTTGGGACATTATGGAGCCATTCAAGCCATACATTTTTCATTCTGAGTATTTTAAAGAACTGATTTTGACACTCTTATCATATAATAAAAATGATCCATTGGTAGCCGGACCATGAGATGTAGCCCAAGAGAGGGGTGAACTCCTTTATCATTTTGTTGTGTTATGTGCTTACTTTTGATGGTTGTTTATGACTGTTTATGTTGTTCATGTTAAGTAAAAACTCATTAATTTTATGTGCTTGCAAAATTGATCCAATTTCCTAAGTCACATAAAAAATTTCACTTGTAAATTTGGATACACAAGCCTTTTTCATTTTTAGATCAGTGGTATCCTTAGAGACCTTTCCTAGGGAGACACATAAGTGATTGGATGTGGGAAATGCTTGTATTACATGAGGAATACATTCATTCATAGTATGAGTTCCCCCTAAGGGTTCCCGCATTAATAAAGGGTAATTTCATTGGACATGGTTGTGTCGCATAAATCGTTGTAACTTTTCCTCACACCTTTTCTAGCCAATCTTGTGGGCACTTCCTCTCCCCCTGTTATAGAATTTTTTTCCAAACTCCATGAATCTTTCTTTAATGTCCTTCCCTTTCCCTTTGTAGACTCAAATCACCCATTTTTTCTCATTCCAGATTCAAAAATTAAAAATGTTGTACATATACACGGGCCACAGTTAAAAAACATGCATATATGTAGGTTTCCCCATTACATCTCCCATACATCGGGTTTTGTGCTAACAAATAGAAAACAATGTTGGGTTTCCATGCCATGTCATGAGATCCATGATCCTTGACCTCCCATATACTGGAAATGCTTTGACCCAACCCTTCAAGTCCATTTGGAAGCTATAAATTGAGCAATATACGAGCCTTTAATTACTTCAAGATTGAGAGAAAATGCACTTTGTATAATTTCACTTCATATTGAGTATGTATCCCTTTGTCCTTGAAAGTATGAACTTCTTTTGGTCATCCCTCAAGATATTTATATATTGAGAAGGATAATCTCAATTGATCCTACTACTTGTGAGATTTCCTTTGTAGAGGATTGAAGTGGTGAAGGCTCAGTGTTATTGGACAAATTGGTAAGTGAAAACACAAAAATATCTCCCTAGTTTCACCTTGAAACTAGAACACAACAAGACAGAATATAAAACTTCCCCTAAGTTTTAATTATCAGGCATACTAACTAACAAGAGATAAATAACATACCTTTCAAGTGTCGTTTTTCCTCGCTAGTGTCATCCTCACTCCATTCCAAGGGTTATGGGATTTTGAACCTGTAAAAAGAAACAAGCCAACGAAGTGAAAGAAACAACGTATACTAAAAAAAACTATGTATGTGATCAAGGAGTCATACAATAAAATAAGAACATTTTTATGGGAATGAAATATATCATTATATTAAATAATGTGGAAGAAATATACTACCAGATACTTTGATGTTGTCAGGTTCCTTCCAACAGCTCGTTGCTTCCCACACACTTCTGCTCCACGGATTCTAAGATAAACAATATATATTGACAAAGTAAAGCTCAAATCCACAAAAATTACTCAATCTCACACAAAAATCTAGCCAACTCAATCCAAGCTAACAATATCAAGCCAAATTTCCAATCCAACCTTCTCCATGATAGCTCCTCTCCTTTTATAAGTTGAAGAGAACAAGGTGAGGAGGTTAGGATTATCCCACTAAATCAGAAAATGAGTAAGATCCAAATCGATCGGAGGCCACCTCACTAGAGAAGCTTCTCCTTCTAGAAGCATCGAGAAGATGCTTGTTTTCCCATGTATGAAAATCTTTGCACCCCTATAACTGAGCAGAGTGCGACGACGTCGTACAAAACTTTTATTACAACAATCAATGATCTAAGATCGCCACACCCCTAACATTAGGTAGGGTGAGATAATCATCCTTAATAGGTTTCTTACAAAGGAAAAGACAAATTCTTCTCTCAATCAAAGTTCTTCTCCCTTTTTTATTGAGGAATTCGGGCCATTAATCCTTCTAAAGACAAAGGATATGTTTACATAAATAATGATCATAGGGGTGACAAAAATAATGTGTAACAGAGATACCCCCAAAGTATGAAGTTAGAATAAGGTGATAGCTTAAATACTTTAACGAGTGTGTGTAGGGAACAAGGAACACATCAGTCAGAAAGCTGCCAACAAACAAGGAAATACAATACAATAATATATCATCATTGTGGTAGGCATTCCCATACTCAGAATACAAATGACTCAAAGAATAAATGCCGACATGCAAATATCCATGTCAAGTAAGACAGGTCATGGCTACCAAACATACACTATGGATCCATGCCAATATGACTCAAATATGAACATAGCCACCAAAAATACACTGTGGATCTATGTGTTAAAGACTCAAATTTGAACATAGCCATGAGACATACACAGTGAATCTATGCAACAATACAATATGAATATACTCCAATGCAACCTGAATCTGTCAGAAAAGATTCGGGGTCTTCATCTCCACCACTCTATAGTATGAATCTAACCATGAAAATACATGTGTTGAAGTCGAACATGGTAGAAACCAGATGATTACTAGTCATTAATGAATATCATTAACAAGTGCGATGGAAATAACCATTAATGTCAATGACTCCCAAGGTACTCTACTACAATCCAACAAATGTGAATTTGTGACCTGAAGTCGAACACTCACAGGAATATCTCGATCAAGGGTCAATAATGAAAGCCACTTTCGAAAGATAGGAAACCTACCATTGAGGCATGTCAGTTCCAAAGTACCAATTAGTTTCTAAGTATAATTCCTAGATAATTATTTGAAGTCGACAGTAAAATACTCGTCACAGGAGGGCCTTAATGTATCCCCCATCAATGACACAAAAAGGGTAACAAGATTTCAAGTAGATCAAACTAACAAGTAATCCAGGACTGACTCAGGGATGGACAACACAATAGAAGGCTTAAAAAATGCAGAAATGGACGACGCAATAGAACGATTTCAGGGTTGAACTTCTCTTTGAACATATTGATGACATGAAAATTGTCTCAAAAACAATGACTCAACAACAAGGATCACAAACTAATTTGTAATATTATAAAGGAGTATGATCAAGATACAAGTGGATTTTCCAACCTAGACATAAAGGAAGTGAAAGGGTGTCATGTTCAAAAGTGACTCTTCCATAGAATATAGGTTTAGATACATTTCTTTCCCAAATTTTCCCCCACAATTTCTAGCAAGTACCTCTTTATTTTTACACAAGCTTGAGGAGGATAACATGTGCTTCAACTGTAAGCCAATCCTTTGGATGATTCCTTCAAAGTATATTTAACGAACCCTAGGAAGGAGTGGTTTAGTCCCATATGGGCCTTTCGATGTTTTTTTTACGAGTCCAAAGAAATAAAACTCAGGGGTTTTTAGTGTTTAGAGAATTTTAAAAACACTTAAAGAAAAATCCAAAATGTCATTTTTCGTAAATTAGTCTGACGAGACTTAAAAAGAGATAATACACCGCTCAACAGAGGTTTTCTTCAAATACTTTTACGAGCGTGAAAAGAACAAGGACGCTCGACAATATTTTCATGTTTAGAGAGTCTAAAAAGTGATTAAAGGGAACTCTAAGGGGTTCCTTTTTCGTATAACCTTTACGAGTCCAAAAAAGTGATAAATGTATACTCGGTTACATTCTCATTGATTCGCTAGCACACGAAAAGACAAAGACTAAGCTCGGGATTGTTTTCATTTTTACGCAAGCTTAAAACAAAAAACAATAATGCTTGGGATAGATTTTATTTTTACACAAGCTTAAAACTAAACAAAACTATGCTTGGACATGTTTTCATTTTTACACAATCTCAAACCAGAGCAAAATATGCTTGAGGTAGGTGGTTTCATTTTTACACTAGATTGAACCAAATAAACATATGCTTGGGACTTCCCAATGCATGGTTCAAAGATTCACATGGTTGGTACTTAGCCCCTAGCATAAGAATCTTAGTGGCTCAACTTCATCATGAAATCCAGAGGCTCGGAAAAATGAGCATCTTCTCGATGCTTCTAGAAGGAGAATCGTCTATGGTGAGGTGGCCTCTAATCATTTTGGATCTTACTCACTTTTTTAATTGAGTGGGATCATCCTAACCTCCTCACCTTATCCTCTTCAAATTATAAAGGGAGAGGAACTCTCATGGAGAAGTTTGGATTGGAAATTTGGCTTGAGATCATTATCTTGGATTGAGTTTCCTAGCTTTTGGTGTGAGCTTGAGAATTTTTTGTGGCTTTGAGCTTTGATTTGTCAAGATAGACTATTGATCTCAGAATCCTTGTAGCGGAAGTGTGTGGGAAGTAAGGAATTGTTGAAAGGAACCTAACAACATCAACGCATCTGGTTGTATCTTTCCTCCACATTATTTAACACAGTGATATATTTATTTCCCATAAAATTGTTCTTATTTTATTGTATGACTCCTTGATCACAAACATAGGTTTTTTGAGTATACATTGTTTCTTTCACTTTGCTAGCTTATGTCTTCTTACAAGTTCAACATCCCATAAGCCTTGGAACAGAGCAAGGATGACACTAGCGAGGACAAACAACGCTTAAAAGGTATGTCATTTATCTCTTGTTAGTTAGTATGCTTGATAATTAAAACAAATAGATCTCCCTAGTTTCACCCCAAAACTAGAACAAAACAAGACAGAATATAAAACTTCCCAAGACCAAAAAATGACAAAAACCATGAAATTTCGCTACGTCAAATGCAAGGATGCCCCCAATCTAATGTAAAGAAGGAATTTTCTTTTTTTTTTCAAATATAGCTAAAAGAAATTTCAAATCACTTCAAAACAAAAACAACCCAAACTAAGTTTCTCTTTTAACACAAATTATTTAGAAAAACAAGAGTTCTTTCACTAAACAATTCTAAAGAAAAACAATGCTTTGTAACTAAAATACACTCAAAGCAAGAGACCAAATATTTCACAAGAAAACAAAGAAAAAACCAAGCAAAGAATGGATAAAATAAGATTATAAGCTGTCAAGTAGACTGTAATGAGACCCAACAAATCAGCCCAAAACCATATCTAACATCTGGGCAAGAAAAACCATCAAAAATCAATTTGTTTCCCAATCATCACAGACTCTATACTAAAATAGAGCGACAATCCTTGATCGTCGTGGGCTAGAGAAAAAATACAGCGCGACGACGTTGCACTGTGTCAAAAGGTAGGGTGCTTCGATCCTAGATCGTCACACTATCTCTCAAAGTAGGGTGCGACGATCAAAGTAAAGATGGAGAAAATAAAAAGAAAGACGGTTTTTCCAGTGAAGTTTAACAGTTAGAGAGTCAAACTGGATCTCCGAGTGTCTCAGAAAAAAAAAAAAACCCAAGAAATAAAAGCAAGCAAGAAAGAAAAACTAGGAAAGAAATATGTTCCCCATCAGAGTCGACAATTGTTTATCAGACAAATCGGTAAGTGCGGACACAAACATATATCCCTAATTTCACCCCAAAACTAGAACAAAATAAGACAAAATATAAAACTTCCCCAAAGTTTTAATTATCAATCGTACTAACTAACAAAATATAAATAACATACCTTTTAAGCGTCGTTTGTCCTCGCTAGTGTCATCCTCACTCCATTCCAAGGCTTATGGGATGTTGAACCTGTAAAAAGACACAAGACAACAAAGTGAAAGAAACAATGTATACTCAACAAAACCTATGTATGTTATCAAGGAGTCATACAATAAAATAAGAAAATTTTTATGGGAAATAAATATATCACTGTATTAAATAATGTGGAAGAAATATACAACCAGATTCCTTGATGTTGTTAAGGTTCCTTCCAACAGTTCATTTCTTCCCACACACTTCTACTCCACGGATTCTGACATTAACAATCTATCTTGACAAAGAAAATCTCAAAGACACAAAAATTACTCAAGATCACACCAAAATCTAGCCAAGTCAATCCAAGCTAACGATACCAAGCAAAATTTCCAATACAACCTTCTCCGTGAGAGCTGTTGTCAAGAGGATAAGGTGAGGAGGTTAGGATGATCCCAATAAATCAGAAAAGTGAATAAGATCCAAACTGATCAGAGGCTACCTCACCAAAGAATCTTCTCCTTCTAGAAGCATAGAGAAGATGCTTGTTTTTCCCACGTATAAAAATCGTCACACCCCTATAACTGAGCAGAGTGCCATGATGCCGCAAGCCAAGTTTAGTACAACAAGCCACGATCTGGGATCATTCCACCCATAACATTATTTAGGGTGTGACCTTCCTCATTAATAGGGTTTTTACAAAGGAAAAGACAACTTCTTCTCTCAGGAAAAGTTTTTCTTCCTTTTTTCTTCAGGAATTCAGTCCACTGATCCTTCTACAGTCAAAGTTCTTCTCCCTTGTTTCTTCGGGGATTTGGTCCACTGATCCTTCTAAAGACAAAGGATATGTTTACAACATTAACATTCATAGGGTGATGAAAAGAATGTGTAACACTCAAGTGGAGGGACTTATTTTCTCGGTTCTGATATGCGTCGTTACAAAAGTTTATCACCTATGTACTTATGTTGATTACATTAATGGAAAGACTCTTTTCTCATCCAATTATATGTTGGGATATTTTTTATTACTTTCCATTGAAATATTTTTTATACATATTAATGGATTATGCTAGTTCATATGTTGGCATTTCATATACTTTCCATATTCTTGTATATCTTGGCTGTTGAGGACAAGTTGCAGGTATCAGGCCTTGGATCGTGAGCTCAACCGTGGTATTCTTCGGACTTCTAGATGAGGTTGGTTTATTTCCTTCCTTTGTTATCATTTCCATTTGTCTAACATACTTGATATTTGATTTGATTTATGGGTGTCATTATGTCCATTGTGGTTTACCCCAAGCCATAGAGAGATTTTCCCTGTAACATAATTTGCGACTCTATTGGGCAGATCTCCCTTTTGGGGTTATTTGTTGATTTTTCTCCTTTATTTCTCTCTGTTTTCCTAAGTTTCTATGTCACATGTTCCCTGACAACCTATGTTTTTATTTGGATATGAGTTTCTTGGACTAACCCTTTCCTAGTCAGATTGTTTCTTGGCATCCACAGGTTTTTCCTTCAGGTTTTCCTGCATACATGTGATGTATGTGTTTAGGATGTGTGCATATGCTTTTGTCCCCTAGACACTCACGTACACTATTTTCTAAGTCTTTTTGGATAGGTTTAGTGTTTTTTGGGTGAGTTTTGTTGGTTTGTGAAACTTCTTGGTTCCCTTCCTTGTCTATTAAGTGCCTATAGAGTGATAGGAAGCTACGTCATTGTTGAATTTTTTGGGAGAACTCATTTCTTGCCATTTTTCTCAGTTTTTGCCCTTGCAATAATGGTATGGGTATTCTCTTCTTTGTGTCTTTCTTGTCTTGTCTTCTTGTTCTTTCAGTAGGGTCTTGTTGGGAGGTTGTTTATTCAATCCTTGCATTTTCATTTCATTATATTGAAAATACAAAAAATAAAATTCTTTTTTTGCATTTTATTTATAGCATTTTCACTTTTTCCTACATTAGATTATTTTTGGCATGTTAGGAGAGATTTCACTTCATTGGAATTGAAGAGATTGCATCATATGCATAGCATTTAAAAGCATACCATTTCTTTGAAAAACAAGACTAGTACTTAGCAGTGTTTTTACATTTGTTTCTTTTTATATGTTGATTCTTAACACCATTTGTTTCACGATCACACCTATTGAGGAAGCACAATCCACTAAAATTAACACCAAATAATTAAAATTGAATAGAAAAAGTTTCATTTTTCAGTGTACACAAACAAGCTTAGTATCTAGAGCCTTGGAATAGGATTTTGTGAGTAAGCTTCTCCAAGGCTATAAAACTCAACATATGCATCTGACTAGGGAGTGGTGAAACCCATTGTATAATTAGCATCCTCGATAGGATCCACTTACACCAAATTTAAACACGAGGTCACGTGCAGTTGGTTGCAGAGATATCCCTCTAATATGAAGTTAGTTATATTCGTATACATGGGGTTTCTTTAGTGCGTTTACTTCCATGAGAGGTGATTCTTTTGAGACTTCAGAATTTTCTACCATGTCCATACGGTGGAATGAACCTACAACTACTCACCTGAGCACTATTTATACTTTGGTGACCATAGTTTCTCGACCTAAGTAGCAACATAGGTTGCTTGCAGGGGTTATTCTGCAGGTACCTTGAGTCAGATAGCGATCAGACAACACACAAAATTTATGGAGGATTTTCTCTTTGGAGGAATTTGATCGAATGTGTTGTGAAGCCCATGATGGTCCTTATAACTGATTTTGTTACCTCCACTCTATTTTTCAGGAGTCTCATCCCCTCCTAGCAGAGGCATACCATATTTAGTTGGGGAGGTCCCTTCAGCCATCATGTCCTGTCTATGTGAATTATCCTTTAGTTTTATTTAGGAGGGTTCTATTTTCTTATTAGGTGGCCTTAGGATTTTTTTTTACGTTACAAGTTTTGAGTCATCATGGAGAAAGAAAATCCTCCCCACCGATCTCGTTGTCTTCTGATTTAGGTGTCACAGTTTGGTCTGTTACCGAAGTTGCCTCCTAAAATTCATAGAGTTAATAAATGTGGTACATACATCTATGCCACTCAGTATCACGATCATCCTACCATGAGTACCGATTTAGATATGAATGTGTTAGTAATTCCTTCAACTCCGTCCTCCGTTGTGGTTAGTGGACTTATCTCTACTCCCACATCATCGATTGTTTGGATTTTGGAGAATCCCTCACTTAATAATACCCATCCCATGGTCTCTTCTCAGTCCATGGGGACAAATCCTTTTTTATTCCTAAGTATTACACCTAATCATAGTACTCATTCGAAGCCTTGGGCCTATAATCATTTCTCTTTTGGTATTTTAGATATGAATTCACACTTGTCATCCTCTATTTCGACATATAATGTAAATCCTAGTTTTGGGTCTAGGGGCACAACGACTCCTTATAATCCTTTCTCATTTGGTGGGGTTCATATCCCTAAACCAACTCCCATAGTAGGAGGTTGGAATCCTCCTTCCTCTGGACCCAATCCTATCTATAATCCTCAAGGATGGAGTTCACATATGGGCAGTCCTTTTACTTCTTATATCTAGTTCATCCATCCTTCTTCCAGAATGTTTGTTCCTACAAACAATTTTCTTATGGAAACAATTCCTCTAACCTCTATCTTCCGATCAAGGGGGAGTCAATTTCATAGTATGGGAACCCCCTTGAATGAATTTCCTTTGTATCGAGGAAATATATATCCTCACATGTGTAAACCATATCATGTCGCTTTCTCCTCACAAGCAGCCTCCTTAGTGATGATTCCCTTAAAAAAATTTATGAATCGGTTGGGAGGAGGGTACTACCATACTGAACAGGGCCATGTTGTATATCAGAACCCTTCTTTCCCAATGATCTCTCAAAAAAAGTCTTTCCCGAGAGCATGTTCCTAGACACCGCAACCTCGACTCCATTTTCTGGACACGTTAAATTTTCCATACGTTCAAAGTGAATGAATGACCCGATGCGTCATGATCCTTCGTGGCCCCCTATCCCTATCAAGATTCCCTCTAATGTTATGAAGTTTGAAGGTAAGAATGGTGAGGACCTGGGTGATCATGCGACTACCTTTCACTTATGGTGCTCATATAACTCGCTTAATGATGATTCTATTTTCTTGAGGCTATTTCAATGCACCTTTATGGGGGTTTCCGTGAAATGCTACATTGATTTACCTAGGGGAACTTACCAAACTTTCAATGGGCTAGTCATGGTTTTTCTCAACCACTTTCAATTGACGGTTCATTACGATCCTGACATAGAACTTATGTCGAATTTTTTTCAAAATAAATCCACCCACATTTTAGATCATATTCAAGAGTAGAATAGAAAGAAGCGATTGAATAAATATTTCATTCCTCCATATTTTTTGTTGGAATGGTTCCTCAAATCCCTATTTCCTTACATTTTGAAGGATGTTTCTACATTCAGAGTGACATCTGAGTAAGAGGCCATATTTAAATCCCAACAATTGGATATTATATATGCTCAATATGGGATGCTCTACGCAATTATTCTTGATGCACCATGGTGGAATTATGATCCTAGAAAAAATCTTACACCTTGTGTCGATCGCATCATAGGCTCCACAAATGCCAAGAATGTAGACTAGGTGAAAAACCAACTGAAATTTTGTCTCTTAACCAATTTGCAGAATGAAACGATATGGCTTCATTTTCATCCACCCAGTTGGTAAATTTTCATTACATGGAGTCAACGAACCCGAACTGTAACCAATAAATTGGAGGGAATAAGAAGAAAAGTTGTAATAATAATTGCAATGGTGGAAATAATAATAATAACAATAATCAAAGAAAGGAAGACCATAATACTGATAAATATAATAATAATGTTGGTGAGGGAAAGAAATAAAAGAGGAAGGTGAAGTTTATGTGTAACGGTTGTAAAGAATATCACCTTACCCACCTATTCCCCAAAATTGAGGAAGCCTTGAGACTCATAGAACAACATCCCGTTGTGCTGACTAATGCATTTCCACATAATAAAAATATGACCTCAAGGGGATCCAAAACTAGAAATACGTCGAGTGGAGGTCAAAATCCATCGACATATGATGGCATCCATCAATGTGTCAATATGGTTCAATCTGAGGTTAATGTAGCCACTAGGACTCGCGATTATGGTCCTTCACAACATGTTTTGGGTCCAGAGCCTCCTCCTCCTGAAACACCTTTGCAGATTGATAAGATTGAACCTCCACCTTGCATTTTGAAAGGATTCCTTAAGTGATCTTCTCACAATACTAATGCCATAGCCACCCAAAATTACTTGATTGTTGAGGATTTGGGACAAATTTTGTGTGCGATGTTGGCTTTGGGGGTACTCCATACATGTCCAACACAGAGGAATGCCTTGCTATATGCATTGGGAACTCTATACCCGAGTGGCTCAAAATTTATCAAGTTCAATGTCACGGATGTCAAGCCTTTCTTGCCTTACTATGTGGCCTTTCAAATCCATGTAGAGGGTATGAATATTACCATCAAACGTATTTTCATTGACTAAGGTGATTCTACATCCATGTTGTCTCTATGTTGTTGGAAATTCATTGGCTCTCTGCCACTTTCCCAATCCGTGAACATGTTAACTACATTCAATGGACACTCTTTTATACCCCATGGTATGCTTCCCACTTTCCCGGTGTAGTTATGTGGTAAGAATGTGGAGGTCGAGTTTGAGGTGGTTGATGCACTCCTCGACGACAATCTTTTACTAGGGTGTAATTGGACTTACACTATGACAACCATTGTGTTGTCGGCATTCCACATTTTATGCTTTCCTCATGAAGGGAATATTGTGGAGATTGACCAATTTTCTTTTATGCATCCCATTTCTTCAACATTGGTGGGATATTTGGTCACCGTTATTGATAATTCTTACTAGGAAACTGAGAATTTTGGTGTCAGAATGTATTCCTCCTTGATGGGAACATTTAATTTCTTGAAACCAATCTCATACATTAATACCATCTTTGATGAGTCTTCATCATTATTGAGGTTCGTTCCATTTCGTACTTCATATATTAATGAGCCATGGACGCTACCTTCTTTAGATACATCATATGAAGGTCACTCAGACATAGGGATGGAAATGTTGATGTCCGCAGTAGATATTTCATATCAGGATATACAAGAAGTTGTTGCAGACCAATATCCTTCCTCCTCTCATATGGAAGAGGTGGATCCTACCTTAGATTCCATATGGGTTGCACATTAATCTAGTTAACATGACTTCCTCGATGATATTGTACCCTTGGATGAAGCCATATTAGAGGCTATGTCAGGTCCTGATAGGCCTTGAGACGAACTTCATCATAGATATTATTTTCTGCCAGAATTTTAAAGGATTGAACAAGATGCATTTAGGTCCACCCTAAGTGAGATGGTTGGTCACACCATGGCTCTGTTAGATACACATGGTGTATATGTTGAAAGAAACATGTAGAATATTTCACCTACCATCATGATCGACATATATCGAACCCCTAGTAAGATAAAAAAATATTAGTGCAGATTGTTCGCCTGAAGAAATTCATATTTACACCGATCTATTTAAGGAATTCTGATATGTATTTTATTGGTCGTGGGAAGAGATGCCATGGATCGACCCTGATATCGTCGAACATGAAATTTTAACTTAACTGAATGATAATATCATTCAAAAAAAAATTTGGGCTATAAATTCTAGGAAGGCCCCTACTATTAAGGAGGAGGTGGAGAAGCTTCTTAATGTTGGCTTCATCTAGCTGGTTCTGTTGACTGAATAAGTGTCCAATCCCATTCTTTTAGATAATGAGTAGGGAACCATCTGTGTATGTATGGAATTTAGGGACCTAAATAAATCATGTCCTAAAGATAAATTCCCCACTCCCTTTATTGATTAGATCATTGATGAGTGTGCGAGAAGCAAAGTATTTTCTTTTATGGAAGGATTTTCAGGTTATAATCAAATTCAAATTTTTAAGTCCTAAATAGTGGTTCATTACCCCTTAATTGGGGCATATTATATTAGTAATGTTATTTTATTTATGTCGGCTTTAGGCCATTAGTTGTTATTATACCTCCTAGTCTCCTATATATACCAAGGAGACATTTTCATTTTGAATCATCTTGTAATTGAACATTTATGTGGGAATAAGGAGGTTTCCCCCTCAAAGAGGCTTATTATCTGAATTTTTCTCCTTTTAAAGGCATTGAGTATTTATTCTGAGGTTTTTCTATGCTATATTGATCTTTGGTTCCTAACATATGGTATTAGAGCTCAAGGTCTTGGGGTTTCGCTTCTACATCTGAGACCTTGGAATTTTCACTATAACATTTTTTATACAACGTTTCAGAAGGAACAACTTGGAGGATATTTATTATATGGATCAAGGTGCATTGGGTTAAAATTTCAGCTCCGAATACCTTATAATTTTGGAGATACAGCTTGTGCAAGATAGGGTTCTGGAATCATCCAGAAATGAGTCATTGCGGAATTGTCGATATAAAACTTTTTCTGTAATGTTTCAGACCCTGAATTCCATAGGATATTCACATAAATTAGTAATATATATTTGGTAAACAATTCATCTTCTGGGTCATCTTACATTTGTATATACACCCTATGGAAGATAGGGTATCTGACTAGTCCTATTGACTAGTCTCAAGCAGGTGTTCTATGTACAACAATCATAACTTCTTCTCGGATTATTGAAATTGAGTGGGAGCAATTTCATTGGATAGTGGACAATCTATGGTATCTCTGGTGGGAGTTTCCAAATTTTATATCAATTATTTTGTGTGGGGCACGCTATACAAGGGAGATCTCTTGGAAAGGATAAAAATCAAGAAGTTGTGGGGAATTTACCATAAATTCCACTTGGCACATCCAATTGTGATCTGACCTATGGCATTGCAGAGAAGAAATATCGAAGAACTACAAAAAAGAAATTTTTCATACCCAGAAGGGCCAAAAATTTGGAGATACAATAGAATAAAGATTGTCTAGTAGAACCACCTCAAAATCAAGGGTCAAAAGTGATACTTGGCCAACATGCCACCCAAAAAGGGAACTTCTACACCAAATAAGCCTTCAGATAGTTCTACTTGGACTATTGATGAAGGTGAAGAAATGCGTAGGGACATAAATGATTTACAAAAGAAGACAGTAACAAAATATGAACTACAAGAGATGGAAGCTAAGTTGGAGGCAATAAATACTAAGATGGATGGTTTAAAAGAGGAGATCATGGAAGGATTGAAAAATTTCCTAATAGAGAGGACACCTGAAAGTGAAAATGTATCCCATGAAATTCATGATGAGGACACAAGGAAGATGAATCAAGAATGGAGAAACTCCAACTTTGGGTTGAAGACCAACAACATTCCTAAGATCGATATGAGGAAGTTTGATGGAAAGGACCCAATCACATGGATACTTCAGATGGAGCAATTCTTTGATCTACATAATGTGCCACATACACAAAAGGTACAAATTGCTTCTTTATATTTAGAACCCAATCAA
>ML780117.1:1324047-1335204 GCA_009831015.1 Picea engelmannii
GAATTATTGCACAACTATGTTCACTAGATGTTAAAACATTTAAGCCATCTATTCCTCTAGATATCCAAGGCATCATTGATAAGCATTCCAAAGTATTTGAACATATTCCCAAAGGTCTTCCACCCACTCAAAATCATGATCATCATATTCACCTAATTCCTGGGAGTGTTCCTCCTAACATCAGCCCATACAGATACCCTTATGCCCAGAAGAGTGAAATTGAGCGCATGGTTGAAGAAATGTTAGAGTCTGGAATTATTATACGTAGCCAAAGTTCTTACTCTGCACCGGTGGTAATGGTATTCAAGAAAGATGGCTCATGGCGTGTGTGTCCAGATTATAGAGAGCTCAACAAGATCACTATTAAATATAAGTTTCCCATTCCCTTCATTGATTAATTGTTAGATGAACTACATGCAAAAATCTATTTCACAAAATTGTATCTTCGTTCAGGGTATCATCAAATTAGAATGAAGGAATAAGATATCCCAAAAACAACATTTCAAACTCATGAAGGCCATTATGAATTTTTGGTCATGCCTTTTGGACTTACAAATGCACCTTCCACATTCCAAGGGTTGATGAATTCCATTTTCAAGCCCTTCCTTCGAAAATGTGTGTTAGTATTTTTTGATGATATACTAATCTATAGCAATTCTTGGGAGGATCATGTGCGACATGTTGACAAGGTGCTACAACTACTAAAGGAGAAGCAACTATATGCCAAACCATCTAAATGTTTCTTTGGAGTGAAGAGGTAGAGTATTTCGGTCATATTGTATCTCATGAAGGTGTCAAGGTATACCCTAACAAGATTAAGGCCATGATGGATTGGCCGATTCCCAAAACATTGAAGAATCTTAGAGGATTTTTGGGTTTGATAGGTTACTACCACAAGTTTGTTCGACATTATGTAAGAATAGCAGCACCTTTAACAACACTAACTAAGGAGGATGCATTTTCATGGACTCCAGAGGCAACTAAATCTTTTGAACAACTTAAAGAGGTGATTTGCAAAGCTCATGTATTGACCACTCCAGACTTCACAAAAACCTTTATTGTGGAATGTGATGCCTCGAGAAATGGAATTGGTGTTGTCCTAATGCAAGAAGGAAGGCCCCTATCTTTTGAAAGTCGGCCACTCAAGGGAAAGGACTTGCACAAACCCATTTATGAGAAGGAAATGATGGAAATACTACATGCATTGAAGAAATGGGGTCCTTACCTAATAGGTAGGCATTTCAAGGTCAAAACAGATCATGATAGTCTTAAATACTTCTTGGAACAAAAACTATCTTTAGAAGAACAACAAAAATGGGTAACCAAGATATTGGGTTATGATTTTGAAATCGTCTATAAAAAAGGGAATCAAAATGTTGTGGCAGATGCACTCTCAAGGAAGGATGAAGATGTTGAGGCCTTTCTCTATGCTATCTCAATCATCCAAACCGATTGGATAATAGAAGCAAGGGATGAATGGAAGAATGACGAAAAAGTGTGGACTCTCATTCAAAGGTTGCAACAAGATTCCAGTCAGACTTCCCTAGGAATGATGAGGATATTTTTGACGATGATTCATTCATTGATGAACACATCTTCCTTATATCTTATTTGGACCCCTGGTATGAAGATATTATAATATAACTTCAAACTCTGACTATTCCCCAACATCTTTCGAGAGACGATTGATGGCATATATTCCATCAAGCCAAAAACTACCTCATTATCGACGACATCTTGTATCATTGAGGGGTGGATGATATTTTGTGTCATTGTTTGACTCACGAGGATGATGAATCTATTCTCAATGAATTACAAAGTGGAGAATGTGGTGGTAACTTATTCAGGCTCGTGATATCCAAAAAAATATTACGAGTTGGTTAGTTTTTCCCGTCAGCTTTTAAATATTTCATAGAAGCAATCAAGAAGTGTCACCCTTGCCAGGTGTTCGATCGTAAGATGCACTTGCACCCTGCCCCTTTTCACCCAGTCCTTATTTTTGGTCCCTTCAACAAGTTGGGGGTAGACTTCATGGACTACAAACGAACCTCAGCTAGGGGGCACCATCAGATTATCGTGGTCATGGATTAATTTACTAAATGGGCTAAGGCCATTCCTACCATTAAATCCAATGGTGAGACTACAAAATTTTCATAGTCAATCAAATTATAGATCTGTCCGGAATTCTGAAGGAGATTGTCACTGATCATGGAAGTCACTTCTAGAATGAGATGATGATAGAGTTATCATAAAAACTAGGGTTTAAACAATATCATTCATATCCCTATTATCCCCAAGAAAATGGAAAAGTAGAGACAGTGAATAAATCTCTAAAATACATTTTGCAAAATATTGTCAGGCATAAAATCCAACTGGAACATGATGCTTTGTCATGCTCTATGGGAATACCAAACTTTAGTAAATACTTACATTGGTTTCTCACCATGTCAGTTAGTCCAGGAAGTGGAGACGGTACTCTCTATTGAATGCAAAATTCCTTCTCTTAAGTTAGCAGTTAAGCTCCTACCTAACACAATTGATCTCGAAGAAATCGTTGTATGCTTAGAGAAGCTCAATGATTGGTGTTGAGATGCCACTATATACATCGAGGAAAATGAATGACATGTTAAGGTCTTGTACAATAAGTATGTATGTCCCAAAAAGTAAATTGAGGATGACTTGGTTCTTGTTTATTGCCAAGATAAAGAACCATTGGGGGAAGGAAAATTCAATCCCATGTGGCATGGTCCTTACATAGTGAGACATGCCCTTGAAAAAGGATCCTATGAGTTATAAGATTATTAAGGGAATGTGTTAGACGAGCCTAGAAATGGGCTCTACAATAAATGGTTACGCTTGAGCCCTCAAGCTCGAGCATGACCTTTGTATACTAGTGTATGTTACTGTATATATTTTTCTCTTTATTCTTCTGTGTCTCTGGATTGATTATTGATTTTTACCTTGGTTGGTAGATTTCAACAGGATATTTTGTGTTCTTAGGATTTACGGATGATGCTTATTAACTATTATTATATGTTCATTAACTATTATAATGTATTTATATTTATTATTATATTTTTTTTTCATAGCATACATATATGACTGATACATCATATAATCGAGTCATATAAGCCTAAGTTCCAAAATGTGTGTCATGATAACAAACTATAACATTCATGATATTCCAAAAGAGTCTCGCCCACACACGGGTACACCCACAACCTGCCTCTACATATCCTCTGGAAGATCCTCCACTTGGACCATAGGAATCCTGTGCATCATATGAGATAAATTTCCCTGCACATTTTGAAGGACTCTCTCTGCATTCCCACCGACCATCTCATCTTCTCGTCCCCTAAACCTATGCTATGGGTATCTGTATGATCTTTGTGGACCTACATCTGGGTAAAATAAATAAACTTGAATATAGATACCATACAAAAAATTTTATTTTTTTTGCATTTATCAAATAAAAAAACACAAAAAATCAAATACTCATCAATATCTCCAAAGGTGAATCCTGGTGGTAATGGCATGTCACAATCCCCTTGGTATTCAATCCATTCATATGGATAATCATCGATGGCGATAATATATCGCCATCGTCAATAGAAGAACTCATCATTGTAGGGGGTTGGTACCCTACCACCTCCTAGCTGCCTCATCACATCGGTCTACCGAGTCATGGCTATATCACATAGATCATGTGGAAGAACTTCAACTCTATGGATAATATCTAGAACCCTCTCAAAGAAAAAACTACACAAAATGGATGCAAACCTGAAGTTCCTCATCCTACTGAGTTTGCAATCAGCCAACTGGCTCTTCATGTTGGCTAGTAGTGAGGTACACCAATCATAAATTATGGGTCTCAAACACTCCACATCATATAACATAAGTGGAATCAATGCTAGATGCAATGAGTTTGATCTTGATATGCATGTGAGTACTAATATGATGATATTTAGACTCAGGTTCTCAATCGTCCTAATAGGGAGTTGCCTTCCCACTTTCTCTATGTCTTCTGCATAGTAGATGGAGATGTACTCCTCCATAAACCTCCCACCTCTATGCCCTTGGGCCTTGATTTTTATCACCTCACCTCGGTGAGACAACCTTGTGATAAAGTAGATATTTTCCACCTCAATCCTCAATGGTTTCTCATTGATATTGAAGGCCTAGGTCTCTGAGTCTTAGTAGTCATCAATGTTTGGAGCAACCTCACTTGGGACCTCATTCCCTTTATGGCCCAAAATTTGTATATCCCACATATTTGCAAATATTTTTGGTCCGTCACATCCCTTTGGACTGCAACATCAACCTCCTCATGCTCCCTCACTCTATCCATTCAATCACCATCCTGCAAAGGAAACATCAAATTTTGAGTCAATTTTTATTAAAAAACTTGTTCACGGAGTTGCAAACAGGATACAATTGTAACATTAAAAAATAGAGATTCATATATGTGGCAAGGCCTCGCTTTTCCTACATACATGGGTTCGTATACGCGACCCTATGAACTATATCCCATGTACACCCTAGTTCCGACCTTACAGCCTCCAAAACTAAAAAATTGAACACTGAATATAAAACTTAAACCATGTAAATGGAAGAGTATAGGATGATCACTTACTTAGTCCATATGGTTTTCAATTTCATCGATTGTAGCTCCCATAATCATCACTAGACGATTGTAGTTAAAATGGACCCAAAGCATTATGTGGGTAAAAAACTCAAATGATATGGTAAATTTCTTATTTTTACTATTTGTATACAATTTGCATTCAAATTATATATTTTTTACCCTATATTTCCTATTTTTAAGACCACATGAACTAATTATGTAGTGTAAGACCTAGTTTGAAGTGGTTTTGTCCATGGTTTCATGGATTTTCAACATTCTTTAGCCCATTCGTGCCTCCAGCAGGTATATATAATCATTGGAATATAGGATAGGTTCTCACTCTATTTTGTATATTTTAATTATCTTATAACCATGATTCATATTCCCTAGGTACAAACCCATTGTTTAGTGACATAGAACCTTCTCACTTCCACTAGAAGTGTCATTATTAAATGGTAGACTTACCAAACATGGGTACCCTAGTTAGAACACTTTTGCAATTTGGTTCCCATGCATAAGTTACTCCATAGGTATAGGAGTACATTATAGTATTGATCTTAATTTGTGTTTGGACCTCATTAATCTTACTCAATCTCATTTTGACCCCTGCCTCTGGGACTCTCGACGAGTCTTAGTTAAAATATTTTTCGACTCTTTAAAAAAATAAATATTGTCGAGTGAATGTGTCTCTTTCACACTAGATAAATGGAATTGAAAGGAAAGTTATTTTGGTATAATTTTAACCCTTTTCCGGACTAGATATACTATTTATGAAAAAGGAATACTCTAGTCATCATGGGAGAAAACATTTCTCCTTGGTATTGTTTTATACTTTTTCGGTCCTATGGGACTAAATCTACGAAAAAAGACACTTTTTGAGTTAAGTCGTGATTGCATCCCATTATACTTCTTGCATTGTTGAGCCTAATTTTGTCTCCTTATTTCTCATTATAAGCCTCTTTCCCCAACAATTCTCAACATTAATGTAGATTTTAACCTTGTACAATATTTTACTCCAAACATATTTTCAATAAAAGAACAAAAAAGATACAATGGAAAATACACACATTACACAGATATTTTTCCCCTAGAAACCCAAAACGAGAAAACCAACATATTCTATATTCATTCATAGTGATACATTGTTTAAAATACAATATACATATAGGATCCAGTGGCATCCAAAACCCTAACCCAATGACATGGATTAGTCAACAACCTTAATTCCTTAACCATAAATAAAAAAAAACCTTTGTAAAAAACCATGTGCCGAAAAACCTCCCAACAATGGACAGGAAAATCAAGGCAATACAAAAAATGAGGAAAAAATGTGACACATTTCTGGAGGTAATATGATTATTTTTCTTTTGTAGATTTTGGTTCATCATCCTTTAAATCAAACTATATTTTCTATGGTTATTACTCGGTAGGACTTCCTGTTTAACAACATCCTTCATTTCTCTAAATGCCACATCTCGGATATACACAACCTCACACCTTTTCTAGCCAATATTGTGGGGACCTCCTCTCCCCCTGTTATAGAAATTATTTCCAAAATCCATGAATCTTGCTTTAATGGCCTTCCCTTTCCCTCTATAGACTCAAATCCCCCATTTTTTCTCATTCCAGATTCAAAAATTAAAAATGTTGTACATATACGCAAGCCATAGTTCGAAAACATGCATATATGCAGGTTTCCCCATTACATCTCCCGTACATCGGGTTTTGTGCTAAAAAATAAAAATATATGTTGGTTTTCCATGCCATGTCATGAGATCCATGATCCTCGACCTCCCATATACTGGAAACACTCTGACTCAACCCTTCAAGTCCATTTGGAGGCTATAAATTGAGCCATATACAAGCCTTTAATTACTCCATTTGGAGGCTATAAATTGAGCCATATACAAGCCTTTAATTACTTCAAGATTGAGAGAAAATACACTTTGCAGAAATTTCACTTCATATTCAGTGTGTATCCCTTTGTCCTTGAAAGTATGAACTTCTTTTGGTTATCCCCCAAGATCTTTATATCTTGAGAAGGATAATCTCAATTGGTCCTACTACTTGTGAGTTTTCCTTTGTGGAGGATTGAAGTGGTGAAGGCTCAGTGTTATCGGACAAATTAGTAAGTGTAGACACAAACATATCTCCCTAGTTTCACCCTGAAACTAGAACAAAACAAGACAGAATATAAAACTTCCCCTAAGTTTTAATTATCAAGCATACTAACTAACAAGAGACAAATGACATACCTTTTAAGCATCGTTTGTCCTCGCTAGTTTCATCCTCGCTCCGTTCCAAGGCTTATGGGATGTTGAACCTGTAAAAAGACACAAGCCAATGAAGTGAAAGCAACAACGTATACTCAAAATAACCTATGTATGTGATCAAGGAGTCATACAATAAAATAAGAAAATTTTTATGGGAAAGAAATATATCATTGTATTAAAGAATGTGGAAGAAATATACAACCATATACTTTGATGTTGTCATGTTCCTTCCAATAGTTCCTTGCTTCCCACACACTTCTTCTCCATGGATTCTAAGATAAACAATCTATCTTAACAAAGCAAAGCTCAAATCCACAAAAATTACTCAATCTCACACCAAAAGATAGCCAACTCAATCCAAGCTAACGATATCAAGCCAAATTTCCAATCCAACCTTCTCCACAAGAGCTCCTCTCCTTTTATAAGTTGAAGAGGATAAGGTGAGGAGGTTAGGATTATCCCACTAAATAAGAAAATGAGTAAGATCCAAACCGATCGGAGGCCACCTCACCAGAGAATCTTCTCCTTCTAGAAGCATCAAGAAGATGCTTGTTTTTCCCATGTACGAAAATCGTCGCACCCCTATAACTGAGCAGAGTGCGATGACGTCGAAGACAAAGTTTATTACAACAAGCGATGATATAAGATCGCCACACCCCTAACATTAGGTAGGGTGAGACAATTGTCCTTAATAGGGTTTTTACAAAGGAAAAGACAACTTCTTCTCTCAAGCAAAGTTCTTGTCCCTTTTTTCTTGAGGAATTCGGGCCACTAATCCTTCTAAAGACAAAGGATATGTTTACATCATTAACGGTCATAGGGGTGATGGAAATAATGTGTAACAAAGAACCCCCCTGAGTATGAATTTATAATAGGGTGATAGCTTAAATACTTTGTCGAGTGTGTGTAGGGAACAAGGAACACATCAGTCGGAAAGATGCCAACAAACGAGGAAATATAGTACAATAATATATCATCATTGTGGTAGGCATTCCCATACTTAGAATAAAAATGAATCAAAGAATAAATTCTGACACGCAAAGATCCATGTCAAGTAAGACAGGTCATGGATAGCAAACATACACTATGGATCCATGCCAATATGACTCAAATCTGAACATAGCCACCAAAAATACACTGTGGATCTATGTGTTAAAGACTCAAATTTGAACGTAGCCTCGAGACATACACAGTGGATCTATGCAATATTACAATATGAATATACTCCAACACAACCCGAATCTGTCAGAAAACATTTGGGGTCTTCATCTCCACCTCTCTATAGTACGAATCTAACCATGCGAATACATGTGTTCAAGTCGAATATGGTAGAAAGCAATTGATTACCGGTCATTAATCAATATCGTTAACAAGTGCGAGGGAAATAACCATTAATGTCAATGACTCCCAAGGTACTCTAGTACAATCCAACAAATGTGAATTTGTGAGCTGAATTTGAACACTCGACGGAATCTCCCGATCAGGGGTCAATAATGAAAACCACTTTGCAAAGAGAGGAAACCTGCCATTGAGGCATGCAAGTTCCAAAGTACCAATTAGTTTCTAAGTCTAATTCCTGGATAATGATTTGAAGTCGACAGGAAAATACTCGTCATAGGAGGGCCTTAATTTATCCCCCATCAATGACACGAAAAGGGTAACAAGATTTGAACTAGATCAGAGTAACAAGTAATTATGGACTGACTCAGGGATAGCCGACACAATAGAAGGCTTAAGGAATGCAGAAATGGCCGACGCAATAGAACGATTTATGGGTTGAACTTCTCTTTGAACATATTGATGACACGACAATTGTCTCGGAAACACTGATTCAACAACAAGGATCACAAACTAATTTGTAATCTTATAAAGGAGTATGATCAAGATACAAGTGGACTTTCCAACCTAGACACAAAGGGAGTCAAAGGGTGTCATGTTCAAAAGTGACTCTTCCATAGAATACAAGCTTAGATACATTTCTTTCCCAATTCCCCCCCCATAATTTCTGGCGAGTACCTCTTTATCGTTACACAACCTTGAGGAGGATAACATATGATTGAATTATAATCTAATCCTTCGAATGAGTCCTTCAGAGTATATTTAACGAACACTAGGAATGTGTGGTTCGGTCCCATATGGGCCTTTCGATGTTTTTTTTATGAGTCCAAAGAAAGAAAACTCATGGGTTTTCATGTTTAGAGAGTTTTAAAAACACTTAAAGAAAACTCCAAAATGTCATTTTTTGTAAAGTAGTCTAATGAGACTGAAAAAGAGATAATATATCGCTCAACAGATGTTTTCTTCAAATAATTTTATGACCGTGAAAAGAACAAGGTTAATCGACAATCTTTTCATGTTTAGAGAGTCTGAAAAGAGCTTAAAGGGACGTCCACGGGGTTCCTTTTTCGTATAACCTTTACAAGTCCAAAAAAGTGATAAACGTATACTCGGTTACATTCTCACTGATTCACTAGCACGAGAAAGAACAAAGACTAAGCTCGGGATTGTTTTCATTTTTACGCAAGATTAAAACAAAACAAAATAATGCTTGGGATAGATTTTATTTTTACACAAGCTTAAAACTAAAAAAAACTATGCTTGGACATGTTTTTATTTTTACACAATCTCAAACCAGAGGAAAATATGCTTGAGGTAGGTGGTTTCATTTTTACACAAGCTTTTACCAAAAAAAAATATGCTTGGGACTTCCCAATGCATGGTTCAAGGATTCGCATGGTTGGTACTTATCCCCCAACTTAAGAATCTTTGTGGCTCAACTTCATTATGAAATCCAGAGGCTGGGAAAAATGAGCATCTTCTCAATGCTTCTAGAAGGAGAAACTTCTATGGTGAGGTTGCCTCTGATCATTTTGGATCTTACTCACTTTTTTAATTTAGTGGGCTCATCCTAACCTCCTCACCTTATCATCTTCATCTTATAAAAGGAGAGGAGCTCTCATGGAGAAGGTTGGATTGGAAATTTGGCTTGAGATCATTATCTTGGATTGATTTGCCTAGCTTTTGGTGTGAGCTTGAGAAATTTTTGTGGCTTTGAGCTTTGATTTGTCAAGATAGATTGTTGATCTCAGAATCCATAGAGCAGAAGTGTGTGGGAAGTAAGGAATTGTTGAAAGGAACCTGACAACATCAATGCATCTGGTTGTATCTTTCTTACACATTATTTAATACAGTGATATATTTATTTCCCATAAAATTGTTCTTATTTTATTGTATGACTCCTTGATCACATACATAGGTTTTTTTGAGTATACATTGTTTCTTTCACTTCGTTGGCTTGTTTCTTTTTACAAGTTCAACATCCCATAAGCCTTGGAGCGGAGCGACGATGACACTAGCAAGGAAAAACAACACTTAAAAGGTATGTCATTTATCTCTTGTTAGTTAGTATGATTGATAATTAAAACAAACAGATCTCCCTAGTTTCACCCCAAAACTAGAACAAAACAAGATAGAATATAAAACTTCCCAAGACCAAAAAATGACAAAAACCATGCAATTTCGCTAATTCAAATGCAAGGATGCCCCCAATCTAATGTAAAGCAGGACATTTTTTTTTTCTTTCAAAGATAGCTAAAAGAAATTTCAAATCACTTCAAAACAAAAACAACCCAAACTAAGTTTCTCTTTTAACACGAATTATTTAGATAAACAAGTGTTCTTTCACTAAACAATTCTAAAGAAAAACAATGTTTTGTAACTGAAAGACACTCAAAGCAAGAGACCAAATATTTCATAAGAAAACAAATAAAAAACCAAGAAAAGAATGGATAGAATAAGATTCTAAGCTCTGAAGTAGACTGTAATCAGACCTAAAAAATCATCCCAAAACCATATCTAAGATCTGGGCAAGAAAAACCATTAAAAAACATTTTTTTTCACAATCGTCACAGGCTCTAGACTAACAGAGAGCGACGATCCTTGATTGTCCCAGGCTAGAGAAAAAATACAGTGATATGACGTCGCACTGTGTCAAAATATAGGGTGCGTCGATCCTATATCCTCGCACTATATCTCAATGATCTAAAAATATGACGAAGACTTGATAAACTTGATTAAATTAAATTGCAAGTGAAATGTTATGTGTTTAAGGCAACCTGATCAATTTGCAACACATAATAAAGGATTACTTATGTAGAAATAAACATAGACAGCATCAAAAATCATTGAACATCAGACATAAACACAGCAACTTGATAAAGGAGTTCACCCCACTCCGGGCTACATCTCCTGGTCCAGCCT
>ML780117.1:1342591-1360280 GCA_009831015.1 Picea engelmannii
CACCCCACTCCGGGCTACATCTCCTGGTCCAGCCTCCAAATGGATCTTTTATATTAAATTGCTCAAAGTGCTTAAAAACAAGTCTTATAGTGCTCAAATCAACAAAATGACTGCTCCAATGGCTCCGCAGCGTGCCAAAACCCTTGTCTAGGCTCTGACAGCACCTGAAACGGTCGAAAAATGAAGAAGATAGCCTCCTTGAAGTCTCCCCTCCTTCTTTGCTGTCTCTGGTTCTACAATCTGCACCCTTGTTCTCCAAACCTGGCACACACGCTCATTTAAGTGTAAAGAACCCAGTCCCGTACGCAACCGCACACCGGTACAAACCGTAGAACGGTTAGGGTGCCTCCAGCCCCCAACCGCCTCGACATTTGGTCATATGCTCATGTAACCACAAGCTGGGCGCAAAAGTCGTTGGCCCATTTCCAAAACCGTGCCAACAGACTTAACCGCACATTAAATAACGTATTACATAACATAAACAAAGCCCCGTGCAACATAACCCACGCGCGTAACAAAATCGGGGTCGCAGGTTCAAAACCACGCGCCAACACCCATATATTACAATGTATAAACAATAATATATGAAACGCGCGCCATATAACAATGTTATATATGTGTTATCAAACGTTGCAATATATTATAATGCGCGCGCCATTACCGATACATGTGGTCATATATGTTTGCAATAAAACCATGGGTCGGGGCTTAAGCCCCGGCCCGCCCCCTTTTCCGCCATAACCAAACTTTAACCTTAAATAAATATGCGTTGGGCTATATAACAAGGAACAAAGGCGGGAGTATTGGTTAGCGCAAGGTTATGAAAACTTTAGTGTTTGAGGAGGTCCGAGGGTCGAACCCCGCGGCCTCCATACCATTTTACATAACACAAACATATTAACCAACCACATAGTGACACGTGTCAGCATGTTATTGGTCAACGAACATCCAACCAGAATGTGCCACATCATTAATATGCCACATCATCATGATGGTACGGCCCTCCACATGGCCGTACGGACTGTACGGACAGGTATAGTCAGCACACCAATTTTTTTCCTGTTTGACTTGGCAGTCAAATCGCGATATCTCCTCCATACGGACTCTGTTTGCGAAAATAAATATACCGCCAGAATCAGGAAAACGAGACGGACGCAATGGCACTGTTTTTGTCTCAATCCGAGCACTTTGAAAATTGAGCAAATTTGATCCCCTGATCACTCAAAGTAGGGTGCGGTGATCAAAGTAAAAATGGAGAAAATAAAAAGCAAGAAGGCTTTTCCAGTGAAGTTTAACACTCAGAGAGTCAAACTAGATCTCCGAGTGTCTCAAAAACAAAAAAACCCAAGAAATAAAAGCAAGAAAGCAAGAAAAACTAGGAAAGAAATATGTTCCCCAATGGAGTCGCCAATTTTTTTATCAAACAAATTGGCAAGTGCGGACACAAACAAATCTCCCTAGTTTCACCCTGAAACTAGACCAATACAAGACCAAATATAAAACTTCCCCAAAGTTTTAATTATCAATCGTACTAACTAACAAGAGATAAATGACATACCTTTTAAGCGTCGTTTCTCATCACTAGTGTCATCCTCGCTCCATTCCAAGGCTTATGGGATGTTGAACCTGTAAAAAGGCACAAGACAACGAAGTGAAAAAAACAACGTATACTCAACAAAACCTATGTATGTTATCAAGGAGTCATATAATAAAATAAGAAAAAATTTATGGGAAAGAATTATATCACTGTATTAAATAATGTGGAAGAAATATACAACCAGATTCCTTGATCTTGTCAGGTTCCTTCCAATAGTTCCTTGCTTCCCACACACTTCTGCTCCACAGATTTTGACATTAACAATCTATCTTGACAAAGAAAATCTCGAACCCACAAAAATTACTCAAGCTCACACCAAAAGCTATCCAACTCAATCCAAGCTAACGATCTCAAGCCAAATTTCCAATACAACCTTCTCTGTGAGAGCTCCTCTCCTTTTATAATATGAAGAGGATAAGGTGAGGAGGTTAGGATGATCCCAGTAAATCAGAAAAGAGAATAATATCCAAACTGATCGGAGGCTACCTCACCAGAGAAGATTCTCCTTCTAGAAGCATTGAGAAGATGCTCGTTTTTCCCACGTACGAAAATCATCGCACCCCTATAACTGAGCAGAGTGTCACGATGTCACAGGACAAGTTTAGTACAATCGACAATTTGGGATGGTTTCACCCCTGACATTAGGTAGGGTGTGATGATCCTCCTTAATAGGGTTTTTACAAAGGAAAAGACAACTTCTTCTCTCAGGCAAAGTTCTTCTCCCTTTTTTCTTCAGGAATTTGGTCCACTCATCCTTCTAAAGACAAAGGATATGTTTACAACATTAACAGTCATAGGGGTGATGAAACGAATGTGTTACACTCAGGTGGAGGGACTTAGTTGCTCGGTTATGATATGTGCCATTACAAAAGTTTGTCACCTATGCACTTATGTTGATTACATTAATGGAAACACTCTTTTCTCGTCCAATTATATGTTGGAATTTTTTTTATTATTTTCCATTGGAATATTTTTTATACATATTAATGGATTATGCTAGTTCATATGTTGGCATTTCATATACTTTCCATATTCTTGTATATCTTGGATGTTGAGGACAAGTTGCAGGTAACATGCCTTGGATCGTGAGCTCAACCATGGTATTCTTCAGACTTCTAGATGAGGTTGGTTTCTTTCCTTCCTTTGTTATCATTTCCATTTGTCTAGCATACTTGAGATTTGATTTGATTTATGGGTTTCATTCTGTCTGTTGTGGTTTACCCCAAGCCATAGATATATTTTCCCCGTAATGTAATTTGCGACTCTATTGGGCAGATCTCCCTTTTGGGGTTATTTGTTGATTTTTCTCCTTTATTTCTCTCTGTTTTCCTAAGTTTCTATGTCAGATGTTGCTTGAAAACCTATGTTTTTCTTTGGATATGAGTTTCTTGGACTGACCCTTTCCTATTCAGTTTGTTTCTTGGCATACAAAGGTTTTACCTTCAGATTTTCCTGCATACATGTGATGTATGTGTTTAGGATGTGTACATATGATTTTGTCCCCTGGACACTCACGCACACTATTTTATAAGTCTTTTTGGATAGGTTTAGTGTTTGTTGGGTGAGTTTTGTTGGTTGGTGAGACTTCTTGGTTCCCTGCCTTGTCTACTAAGTACCTATAGAGTGATAGGAAGCTACATCATTGTTGAATTTTTTTGGAGAACTCATTTCTTGTCATTTTTCTCATTTTTTTTCCTTACATTAATGGTCTGGGTATTCACTTCTTTGTGTCTTTTTGCGCTTGTCTTCTTGTGCTTGAAGTAGGGTATTCCTGGGAGGTTGTTTATTCAATCCTTCCATTTTCATTTCATTATATTGAAAATACAAAAAATAAAATTCTTTTTTTGCATTTTATTTAGAGCATTTTCACTTTTTCCTATATTAGATTAGTTTTGGCATGTTAGGAGATATTTCACTTCATTGGAATTGAAGAGATTGCATCCTATGCATAGCATTTAGAAGCATACCATTTCTTTGAAAAACAAGACTAGTACTTAGCAGTGTTTTTACATTTATTTATTTTTATATGTTGATTCTTAACACCATTTGTTTCACGATCACACCTATTGAGTAAGCATAATTCACTAAAATTAACACTGAATAATTAAAATTGAATAGAAAAAATTTCATTTTTCAGAGTACACAAACAAGCTTAGGATCTAGAGACTTGTAATAGGATTTTGTGAGTAAGCTTCTCCAAGGCTATAAAACTCAATGTATGCATCTGACCAGGGAGTGGTGAAACCCATTGTATAATTAGTGTCCTCGAGAGGATCCACTTACACCGAATTTAAACACGAGGTCACATGAAGTTGGTTGCAAAGATTGCCCTCTAATATTAAGTTGGTTCTATTCATATACATGGGGTTTCTTTAGTGCCTTTACCTCCATGAGAGGTGATTCTTTTGTGACTTCCGGATTTTCTACCATGTCCATACGGTGGAACGAACCTACAACTACTCACCTGAGCACTAGTTATACTGTGGTGACCATAGTTTCTCACCTAAGTATCAACACAGGTTGCTTGCATGGGTTATTTTGTAGGTACCTTGAGGAAGATAGGGATCAGACATCAAAAACATTTTAGGGAGGATTTTCTCTCTGGAGGAATTTGACCGAATGTGTTGTGAAGCCCATGATGGTCCTTATAACTAATTTTGTTGCCTCCACTATATTTTTCAGGAGTGTCATCCCCTCCTGGGAGAGGCATACCATATTTAGTTGGGGAGGTCCCTTCAACCATCATGTCCTTTCTATGTGCATTAGCGTTTAGTTTTATTTAGGAGTCTTCTCTTTTCTTATTAGGTGGCCTTAGGATTTTTTTTTACGTTACAACTTTTGAGTCATCATGGAGAAAGAAAATCCTCCCCACCGTTTGCGTCATCTTCTGATTTAGGTGGCATAGTTTGGTCTATTACCGGAGTTGCCTCCTAAAATTTGTAGAGTTAATAAATTTGGTACATACATATCTGTCGCTCAGTATCACGATCATCCTACCATGAGTACCGATTTAGATATGAATGTGTTAGTAATTCCTTCAACTCCATCCTCTGCTATGGTTAGTGGACTTCGCTATACTCCCTCATCATGGATTGTTTGGATTATGGAGAATCCCTCACTTAATACTACCCATCCCATGGTCTTTTCTCAGTCCATGGGGACAAATCCTTTTTTATTCCCAAGTAGTACACCTAATCATAGTACTCATTCGAGGCCTTGGGCCTATAAACATTTCTCTTTTCGTATTCCAGATATGAATTCACACTTGTCATCCTCTATTTCGACGTCTAATGTAAATCCTAGTTTTGGGTCTAGGGGCACAATGCCTCCTCCTTATGCTCCTTTCTCATTTGGTGGGGGTCATATCCCTAAAACAATTCCCATAGTAGGAGGTTGGAATCCTCCTTCCTCTGGACCCAATCCTATCTATAATCCTCAAGGATGGAGTGCACAAATGGGTAGTCCTTTTACTTCTTATATCTACTATATCCATCCTTCTTCCATAATGTTTGTACCTACAAGTGATTTTCTTATGGAAACAATTCCTCTAACCTCTATCTTCCCATTAGGGGGGAGTCAATTTCATAGTATGGGAACCCCCTTGAATGGATTTCCTTTGTCTCGGGGAAATATATATCCTCACATGAGTAAACCATATCATGTCACTTTCTCATCACAAGCGGCCTCCTCAGTGATGATTCCCTTACAAAAATTTATGAATTGGTTGGGAGGAGGGTACTACCCTACTGAACAGGGCCATGTTGTATATCATATCCCTTCTTCGCCTATGATCTCTCAAAAAAAGTCTTTCCTGGGAGCATGTTCCTAGACACCGCCACCACGACTCCATTTTCAGGACACGTTAAATTTTCCAGATTTTCAAAGTTAATGAACGACGCGATGTGTCATGATCCTTCATGGCCCCCTGTCCCTATCAAGCTTCCCTCTAACGTTATGAAGTTTGAAGGTAAGAATGGTGAGGACTCGGGTGATCATGTGACTACCTTTCACTTATGGTTCTCGTATAACTCGCTTAATGATCATTCTATTTGCTTGAGACTATTTCAATGCACCTTTATGGGGGTTTCCGCGAAACGCTACATCGATTTACCTAGGGGCACTTACCGAACTTTCAATGGGCTAGTCATGGTTTTTCTCAACCACTTTCAATTGACGGTTCGTTACGATCCTGACATAGAACTTATGTTGAATTTTTTTCAAGATAAATCCACCCACATTTTAGATCATATTCAAGAGTGGAATAGAAGGAAGCGATTGACTAAAGATTACATTCCTCCATATGTTTTTGTTGGAATGGTTCCTCAAATCCCTATTTCCTTACATTTTGAAGGATGTTTCTACATTCAGAGTGACATTTGAGTAAGAGGCCATATTTAAATCCCAACAATTGGATATTATATATGCTCAATACAGGATGCTCTATGTAATTATTCCTGATGCACCGTGGTCAAATTATGATCCTAGAAAAAATCTTGCACCTTATGTCGATCGCATCATAGGCTCCACAAATGCCAAGACTATAGACTAGGTGACAAACCAATTGAAATATTTGTCTCTAAACCAGTTTGAAGCATGAAACGATATGTCTTCATTCTCATCCACCCAGTCGGTAGATGTTCATTACATGTAGTTGACGAACCAGAACAGTAACCAACAACTTGGAGGGAATAGGAAGAAAATTTGTAATAATAATTACAAGGGTGGGAATAATAATAACAATAATCAAAGAAAGGAAGACCATAATAATGATAAATATAATAATAATGTTGGTGAGGGCAAGAAATAAAAGAGGAAGGTGAAGTTTATGTGTAATGTTTTTAAAGAATATCACCTTACCCACCTATTCCCCAAAATTGAGGAAGCCTCGAGGCTCATAGAACATCATCCTGGTGTGCTGACTAATGCATTTCCACATAATTAAAATATGACCTCAAGGGGATCCAAAACTAGAAATATGTCGAGTGGAGGTCAAAATCCATCAACATATGATGGCATCCATCAATGTTTCAATATGGTTCAATATGAGGTTAGTGTAGCCACTAGGACTCATGATTATGGTCCTTCACAACATTTTTTGGGTCCAGAGCCTCCTCCTCCTGAAACACCTTTGCAGATTGATAAGATTGAACCACCGCCTTGCATTATGAAAGGATTCCTTAAGCGCTCTTCTTACAATACTAATGACAGAGACACCCAAAATTACTTAATTGTCAAGGATTTGGGACACATTTTGTGTCCAATGTTGGCTTTGGAGGTACTCCATACATGTACAACATAGAGGGATGCCTTGTTATATGTGTTGGGAACTCTAGACCGGAGTGGCTCAAAATTTATCAAGTTCGATGTCATGGATGTCAAGCCTTTCTTGCCTTACTATGTGGCCTTTCAAATCCATGTAGAGGGTATGAATATTACCATCAAACATATTTTCATTGATTAAGGTGATTCTACATCCATGATGTCTCTATGTTGTTGGAAATTCATTGGCTCTCTGCCACTTTCCCAATCCATGAACATGTTAACTGCATTCAATGAACACTCTTTTATACCCCATGGTATCCTTCCCACTTTCCCGATGAAGTTATGTGGTAAGAATGTGGAGGTCGAGTTTGAGGTGGTTGATGCACTCCTTGATGACAATCTTTTACTGGGGCATAATTGGACTTACACTATGACAACCATTGTGTTGTAGGTATTCCTTATTTTATGCTTTCCTCGTGAAGGGAATATTATGGTGATTGCCCAATTTTATTTTATACATCCTAGTTCTTATGCATCAGTGGGATGTTTGGTCCTTGTTATTGATAATTATTACTAGGAAACTGAGAATGTTGGTGTCAGAATGTATTCCTCCTTGATGGGAACTTTTAATTTCTTGAAACCAATCTCATACATTAATACCATCTTTGACGATTCTTCATCATCATTGAGGTTCGTTTCATTTCGTACTTCATATACTAATGACCCATGGACCCTACCTTCTCTAAATACATCATACGAAGGTCACTTAGACAGAGGGATGGACATGTCGATGTCCGCAATAGAGATTACATATCAGGATATACAAGAAGTTGTTGCAGACTGATGTCCTTCCTCCTCTCAGATGGAAGAGGTGGATCCTACCTTAGATCCCATATGGGTTGCACACTCATCTAGTTAACGTGACTTCCTAGATGAAATTGTACCCTTGGATGAAGACATATTAGAGGCTATGTCAGGTCCTGATAGGCCTTGGTACGAACTTCATCATAGATATTCTTTTCTCCCAAAGTTTTAAAGGATTGAACAAGATGCGTTTAGGTCCACACTAAGTGAGATGGTTGGTCATGCCATGGATCCCTTAGATACACATGGTGTATACGTTGAAATAAACATGGAGAATATTTCCCCTACCATCATGATCGACATCTCTCGAACCTCTGGTAAGATAAAAAATGTATATATTGGTGCAGATTGTTCTCCTGAATAAATTCATATTTACACTGATCTATTTAAGGAATTCTGATATGTATTTTCTTGGTCATGGGAAGATATGCCATAAATCGACCCCGATATCATCGAACATGAAATTAAAACTTATCTGAATGATAATATCGTTCGAAATGTTTTAGGGCTATAAATTCTTGGAAGGCCCCTACTATTAAGGAGGAGGTGGAGAAGCTTCTTAATGTTGGCTTCATCTAGCCGGTTTTGTTGACTGAATAAGTGTCCAATACCATTCTTGTAGATAAGAATCAGGGAACCATCTATGTATGTATGAAATTTAGGGACCTGAATAAATCATGTCCTAAAGATAAATTCCCCGCTCCCTTTATTGATTAGATCATTAATGAGTGTGCGAGAAGCAAAGTATTTTCTTTTATGAAAGGATTTTCAGGTTACAATCAAATTCAAAGTAAACCCAAGTATCAACATAAGACAATGTTCATTTTTTCTTGGGGTAAATTTTCATAGTGGAAGATTCCATTCATCCTTAAAACCATAGGATAAAATTTTCAACGTGCCATGATATTCAAATTCCATGACCTTGAGCATATATTCGAATCCTATCTATACAATCTCGTTGCTCACCCTCACAGGAGGGTTGACCATCTAAATCACCTTCGACTAGTGTTTGAAAGATGTCACTGTTGTTGCATTCGATTGAATCCTCACAAGTTCATATTCTTTGTTAGGCCTCGCCAACTTTTATGATTCATAGTTTCTGAGCATGGGATCATGGTGGACCCCATGAAAGTTGAGGAAACACTTTGATTGCCTCCCCTGTGCAATATTAGACAACTTCATGGTTTACAGGGGAAGGATAACTTCCTGCATCATTTCGTAGCTAAATATGCCAATATAAATAAGGGTTTCATGTGCATCTTGAAAAAGGATACTCCGTTCATATGGGATGAGCAAGACCAGGAATCCTTTTATGCTCCTAAGAAATCCTTGGTGTCGGAACCTATGGTGATTACCCTAGACTACAATAGATATTTCTTTCTTTATATTTATGCATCCGAAGGGACGATTGTTATAATTATTTTTCAAGAAGATGGAGAGCTCCATGAGCATGTTATCTATTACCTTATCCAAAATCTAATTGGTCCTACACTCAAGTACTCTCATATAGAGAAGCAGGCCTTAGCAGTCGTGCATGCGGTTCAGAGTTTACATCACTATATATTACTCTGCAAGACTATTGTGGTTGTTGATATCAATCCATTTCAATATGTCCTTACAAGGAATATCATAGGGAGGAAATACAATAAATTTATTGTGATTTTATAGGAGTTTTATCTTGATTTTTCCTCCATGAAATCCAAGAAATCATTAATTTTTGCAAAACTGATGTCAGACTTCCCTAGGAACGATGAGGATATTTTTCACGATGATTCATTCGTTGATGAACACACCTTCCTTATCTCTTATTTAGACCCTTGGTATGAATATATTCTAATATAACTTCAAACTCTAAAGACTCCCCAACATCTTTCGAGAGACGACTAATGGCGTATATGCCATCAAGCCAAAAAATACCTCATTATCGACGACATCTTGTATCATTGAGGGGTGGATGATATTTTGTGTCATTGTTTGACTCACGAGGAGGATGAATCCATTCTCAATGAATTACAAAGTGGAGAATGTGGTGGTAACTTATTCAGGCTCGCGACAGCCAAAAAAATATTACGAGTTGGTTAATTTTTCCTGTCAGTTTTTAAAGATTTCATAGAAGAAATCAAGAAGTGTCACCCTTTCTAGGTGTTCGATCGTAAGATGCACTTGCACCCTACCCCTTTTCACCCAGACCTTATTGTCAGTCCCTTCAACAAGTTGGGGGTAGACTTCATGGACTGCAATGCAACCTCGGCTAGGGGGCATCATCGGATTATTGTGGTTGTGGATTACTTTACTAAATGGGATAAGGCCATGCCTACCATTAAATCCAATGGTGAGACTACAATTAACAAACACAAGACAATCCACCGATAAAAAAATTAGGTGTCAAGGCATAGAGTACATTCCACAAGTGTGAATAAAGGTGTTGAGGTCAAACACTTGAAGAATCCATTGATCATAAGAAATTGATGTATTCCCAACTGTCAATGGTAGGAGAACCTACCATTGATGACTGCAAGCCTCTAGGTACTCGTATGACTCTAGATCTTGATTCCATAATAAATTAGATGAAGTCGATGGAATGAGACCCATTGAAAGGAGATAATTGAAGAATATATCATCATTTAGCATGAGGTACAAAGTAATAGCTTGATTATTAGGAATAAATAATATCAATAGGATGCTCATGAACCAACTACCATGTGTGTCTCTCACGTGCACCAGATGCAAGTAGTATATGAAAGAGACCCTCTGACTAGCAGCCAATAATGAAAACTACTGACGAAGGTAAGGAAACCACCAATAGGGTATAATGGAACCTAGGAAACTAAATGAATCCCAATGTGTGAATATATTTCTTTCCATCAAATACAAGGGAAACCCCCCATTCAACAAGCAATGGAGATATTCCAACTGTTGGGTTCACGGTCACCTACCAATAATAAAAGTAGGCCCAGGGTGCAAGGTAGGACAACAAATTCATGTGATTCAGAGATTAACTTGTAAGGGGATGGCCGACATGCAAAGTCAAGAATTATGAAGAATGGACGACATATGCTTATACTTCCTTTGAGAAAGAGAATGAGAGAGATGGATAAAACAGGTAGCATAGACTTAACATTCAACATTGACAAAATTGTGTGACGTAGGAGGCACAAAACAACTCTGCATAGGGACTGCAAGAATAACCAGTCGGAGGAGTAAAATCTAAGTTATGATCTCATCTTCCTAAGGCCATGCTAAACCCAAATCTTGGATGAATGGACTCAAGAATTTTTCCTCTGTCCCAACATGAGATGACTGGTGCCGATGAGAGATAATATCATTTACCCACACATCTGGGTTTTTTTTCAAAGTAAGTGAAATGATATGATACAAGAGAGGAAACGAGTGCCGTGAGTAAGAAACTAGTTCCAAGAAGGGGAACATGCCTATGCTAAATGCAAGTGAATGAATGTGGGACATGGGCACTTGTGGAGATGTTTCCTTTTTGGGTAAAGGGTGTTAATATGCAAAGGATATATGGAAGGAATTGCTTGGTTAATTGTTGGATATGTGTTATATTATTTGCACGACTAGCTATAGTGTCTGCTACATTGCGTTGGGTGCATTGGGGGATTTGAGAGGGGAGATATCCCCCCCTAAGAGGGGAATCAAGGGAAGTGCCCTTGAGAAATTTATTTTTTACTCAAGAAATATGTCACAATTTTGCCTCATTTTTCATGTCACCTAGATTTTCATGTCCATTGTTGGGAAATTTTTTGGCACATAGTTTTTGCCGATGGTTTTCTATTTATGGTTAAGGAATTAGGGTTGTTGACTAATCCAAGTCATTGGGTTAGGGTTTGGATGTTGTTGTCTCCTATATTTATATTGTATTATAAAATTTGTATAACTATGAATGAATATAGGATATGTCGGTTTTCGTGGTTTGGGTTTCCAGGGGAAAAATATCTGTGTAATGTGTGTATTTTACAATGTATATTTTATGTTTTTTTATTGAAAATATATTTGCAGTAAAATATTGTACAATGTTAAAATATACATATGGTATCAAATCTTTGTTTCCTTTAGGGAGATACCTTTGTGGTCAAGGGTTTGGCTCAATATTTTAATAAGCCTTCTTACATTGGGAGTTTTATGGAATTGATTTTTCGGGTGAAAAGAAATGGATAGTAGTTCGAAAATGGAGATCAAGAAGTTTAATGGAATTTTTTTTGAGTTTTAGAAGATCAATATGGAAAATCTGTTGGTGGAAAGATATCAGTGGATCGTGGTGGATCCAATTTTTCCACCTACGGGAAATTCAACAAATGAATGGAAAAAGTTGGATCAGAAGGTGAAAAAAACAATTCGACTGTGTCTCTCAGATTCAGTCTTACTAAATGTGTTAGAGGAAGCTAAAGACAAATATTTATGGGATAAGTTGGGGAAGTTGTATTAGTCTAAGTCCCTAGTAAATAAACCATTCCTGAGAAATAATTTGTATAACCTAAGGATAAGAGATGGAGACCCCGTGGCAGAGCATTTGAACGCCTTCAATACTGTGGTAAGTTAGTTAGTATCTATTGAGATTAAAATTTCAGATGAATGTAAATGTATCAATTTACTTTTCTCTTTACCTGAATCGTGGTATAGTCTAGTCGTGTCCATAGGTAGTAGTAAAAATACCTTGTATTTTGATGAAGTGGTCTCATCCTTTTTGTCAGAGGAGATGAGACGGAAGAACATGGAAGGATAGAGCACAAATGCATTATTTGGAAGAGGAAACTCCCAGGAAATAAATAGATTTAAGTCCTCAAGTGGGAGATATAAGTCTAAGGGAAGATATAAGTATCTTTGAATGTTTGTAAAGGTATGTTGGAGATGTATAAAAGAAGGGCACTACAAGAAGAAGTGTAGATCCAATGTTGAGAAAAATAAGGGATCTGAAGAATCTCCTTATAAAAACGAAAATACCTCCAAGGAAGAAGGAGGGGTTGTTTACTTGTCTTCTTCAAGCATGCATGCAAATCATGAGGCATGGTTGGTTGAATCGGGTGCATCCTTTCATATGACTCCCCACAGGGAGTGATTATGTGAATATGAAAGATATGATGGAGGTAATGTTTTCCTAGGTGATGACTCAAGAAATAGAATCATAGATTGAGGAAAAGTCAAGTTTAGGCTCATATATGGAAGGATTAGAACACTAATTGGTGTTATGCATATCCCAAGTTTGGACAAAAATTTGATTATGTAAGAAAAATGGACGATGCGGGGGTAAAAAAAATATTTGAAAAGGAAACCTGTAGGATGGTTTAAGGAGAAATGGTGTTGAAGAGATTTTGGTTTGGAAATATATATAAGATGCAAGAAAGTACTATTATTGATGGGTGTAATAGTTTCATTCTTCCTGATATTGGAGTTGAAGAAGAAATAACTCCTACAATCTTTGGAGAAAAGGTTATGTTGTGGCATCAAAGACTGGGGCATATCAGAGAGAAGGGTCATCAACTACTACATGGTAAAGGTATGGTTAAAGGTATGTCTAATTGCTCTCTCGATTTTGATTTCTATGAGCATTGTGTATATGGGAAGGAGAATTGGGTAATATTCCCCTCTAGTGCAACCAGGGAAGAAGGAATTTTATAGCTAGTTAACAATTATGTGTTTAGACTTGTGTATGTTCCACCATTGGAAAAATATGTGTTCTATGTCTCGTTTATAGATGAATTCTCAAGGAATACTTGGATATTTTTCCTCAAGAAGAAATATGAAGTCTTTGACATGTTTAAAGAGTTTAAGGCTCTTGTTGAGAATCAAACAAAGAAAAGAATTAAGGTGTTGAGGACAGCTAATGGCCGAGCGTTCTGTGGGAGTGAATTTGAAAATTTATGTAAGATGTGCGGTATAGAAACGCAGAAGACTACTCCATATACACCTTAGCAGAATGGAGTTGGAGAAAGGATGAACAAGACGTAGATGGAAAAATCAAGGTGCATGCTCAGTGGTGCCAGGTTAGGGAAAGAATTTTGGGTAGAGGTAGTGGATACTGCATGTTGCCTGGTCAATAGATCACCTTCATTAGTGTTGGCTTACAAGACTCCACAAGAGCTATGGATTGGTAAGAAACCTTCTCTCACACATCTCAAGGTATTTGGTTGTGAGGCCTATGTTCATGTTCAAAAGGAAAATAGGAGTAAGCTAGATAAGAAGGATGATAAGTGTATCTTTATTGGTTATAAATATGGTCTCAAAGGTTATAATATTTGAAACCTAGAAACTAAGGATGTTGTGTATATCCGAGATGTGATATTTAGAGAAATGAAGGATGTTGTTAAACATGAATTCCTACCAATTAAGTAATAACCATAGAAAATAGATTTTTATTTAAAGGATGATGAATCAGACTCTACAAAAGAACAAGACTAATATTACCTCAGGAAATGTGTCACATTTTTTCCTCATTTTTTGTATTGCCTTGATTCTCATGTCCATTGTTGGGAGGTTTTTCAGCACATTGTTTTTTCCAAAGGTTTTTTTATTTCTGGTTAAGGAATTAGGGTTGTTGACTAATCCATGTCATTGGGTTAGGGTTTTGGATGCCATTGGATCTTATATGTATATTGTATTTTAAACAATGTATCACTATGAATGAATATAGAATATGTTGGTTTTCCCAGTTTGGGTTTCTAGGGGAAAAATATCTGTGTAATGTGTGTATTTTACATTGTATCTTTTTTGTTCTTTTATTGAAAATATGTTTGTAGTAAAATATTGTACAAGGTTAAAATCTACATTAATGTTGAGAATTTTTGGGGAAAAAGGCTTATAATGAGAAAGAAGGAGACAAAATTAGGCTCAACAATGCAAGAAGTATAATGGGATGCAATCACGACTTAACTCTAAAAGTGTCCTTTTTCATAGATTTAGTCCCCTAGGAGCGAAAAAAGTATAAAACAATACCAAGGAGAACTCTTTTCACCCATGATGACTAGAGTATTCCTTTTTCGTAAATAGTATATCTAGTCCAGAAAAGGGTTAAAATTATACCAACATAACTTTCCTTTCAATTCCATTTATCTAGTGTGAAAGAGACACATCCAGTCGACAATATTTTTCTTTTTAAAGAGTCGAAAAATATTTTAACTAAGACTTGTCGGGAGTCCTAGAGGTAGGGGTGAGAATGAGATTAAGTAAGATTAATGAGGTTCAAACACAAATTAATATCAGTACTATAATGTACTCCTATACCTATGGAGTAACTTCTGCATGGGAACCATATTGCAAAAGTGTTCTAACTAGGGTACCCATGTTTGGTAAGTCTCTACCATTTAATAATGACACTTCTAGTGGAAGTGAGAAAGTTCTATGTCACTAAACAATGGGTTTGTACCTAGGGAATATGAATCATGGTTGTAAGATAATTCAAATATACAAAATAGAGTGAGAACCTATCCTATATTCCAGTGATTATATATACTTGTTCGAGGCACGAATGGGCTAAAGAATGCTGAAAATCCATGAAACCATGGACAAAACCACATCAAACTAGGTCTTACACTACACAATTAGTTCATGTGGTCTCAAAAATAGGAAATATAGGGTAAAAAATATATAATTTTAATGCAAATTTTATACAAATAGTAAAAATAAGAAATTTACCATATAATTTGAGTTTTTTACCCACATTGTGCTTTTGAGGCCATTTTAACCACAATCATCTAGTGATGATTATGGGAGCTACGATCAATGAAATTGGAAACCGTCTAGACCAAGTAAGTGATATCCTGTACACTTCCATTTACATGGTTTAAGTTTTATATTTAGTGTTCAATTTTATAGTTTTGGAGGCTATAAGGTAGGAACTAGGGTGTGCATGGGATATAGTTCATCGGGTCATCTATACGAACCCATGTATGCAGGAAAAGCGAGGCCTTTCCACGTATATGAATCCATATTTTTGAATGTCACAATTGTATCCCATGTGCAACTCCGTGAACAAGTTTTTTAATAACAATTGACTCAAAATTTGATGTTTCCTTTGCAGGATGGTGATTGAATGGAGAGAGAGAGGGAGCATGAGGAGGTTGATGTTGCAGTCCAAAGGGATGTGATGGCCCAAAAATATTTTCAAATATGTGGGCTCTATAAATTTTGGTCCATAAAGGGAATGAGGTTGCAAGTGAGGTTGCTCCAAACATTGATAACTACTAAGACTCGAAGACCTAGGCCTTCAATCTTGATGAGAAACTATTGAGGATTGAGGCGGAAAATATCTACTTTATTACAAGGTTGTCTCATCGAGGTGAGGTGGTAAACATCAAGGCCCAAGGGAATAGAGGTGGGAGGTTTATGGAGGAGTACATTGCCACCTACTATGTGGAAGACATAGAGAAAGTGGGAAGCCAACTCCCTATTAGGACGATTGAGAACCTGAGTTTAAATATCATCATATTAGTACTCACATGGATATCAAGATCAACCTCATTGCATCAAGCATTGATTCCACTTATGTTCTATGATGTGGAGTCTTTGAGACCCATGATTTATGATTGGTGTACCTCACTACTAGCCAAAATGAAGATCCAATTGGTTGATTGCAAACTCAGTAGGATCAGTAATGCAACTATTGTTAGTGAAATCTATTTGAAAGAGCTAAATTTAGTTATCTGTCACTATAATTGGCAATTCGGTTCTTTTGACAAGACTCCTATTGAATTGGTGGATTAAGAACTTTTTGTTTTATCTAGCACCCAACGGAAATAATTTTATACATGATGCAAAGCACCTTACAACCACACGACCTGACCATAAACTCAGCGGAAAACACTCCTGACACCTTTTTCGTACTTACCATAACATTTCCGCTTCCATACACTGATGGACACGTCACCCTCAGCGAAAATCACAAAAGTGCATCGAAGTTTGAACCATCCGCCTTCCGCTGTGATCTGGACCGTCAATTCTATACTATTAGACTTCGCTCAGATCTCGATCGTCCGTCTTCTGGATGATTGGCACCGTCAATCCTTGATCTCTTCGAGTTCCGCTTTGCTTTCCACCATTTATCCCAATACTTACAGAATGGAAATATCAGTTCATTACTGTATTGTTTCGATTCCAAGGATCTTCAAATAATATTGCTAGATCATATGTGTTCCATCAACGAGAACAAATATATCATAATCATATACAGATGAATAGGATTTCTCACATATCAGAATGTTGCACAATAGAAAGAAACTTTATTAATAATTCCTCCTCATTTTATTTCGTCTCTTTCCCTCCTCTGCAACTCTCCTGCACACTCCTCTATCTTATATCCCCCTCCTCTTCGACTATTCTTTCTTTTCTAATTACATTTAACAAACCATGCCTGATTTTAGGCATTCTCCTATTTTTAGAAAAACTAATCCCTACTTTTATTCAACACTTAGAACAGGTGGCTCAGTCTCCTCGCAGGGAGCTGTTTGATAGCTATTTGTTCCATATCTATCTCTAATTTTGACAACAAGGTGGTATACCTAGATTAATGAAGTATAGATTTGTTTAATCTATTATTCACTCTAACCCCAAATGTTTTTCTAGATCACAACATGTGACCACTCCACCATGAAGTCGAACTAATGCTCCTGCATCAGACTTCTCAGGTGATAAAAATTCATGAACTCCTGTTCATGAGTTCTTCCACAGTGCTGCCATTTTCTTGTATAACTGCTTCAGTCATCCATGTAGCATCCTCCACTGGCTGATTCTTCCATTTGATTAAGTACTCATAGTACTCATGTCTTCTGGTTTTCTTCAGAACTCTAGTATCCAATATCTTCTCCATTTCCAGCTTTTGTATAACAGGAATCTGTTTCTGCCATGCTATCTTTTGTCCAGTATCTGATTCATTTGTTGATGAAGTTACAGTTTCACCCCCCTGATAAGGATATAAATCTGCAACATTGAATATAGGTGAGATACCTATATTATCAG
>ML780117.1:1371253-1388467 GCA_009831015.1 Picea engelmannii
GACTCTACGTCACCACCTGAACCAACAAGACGCAACCACGATGTTCAGCACAAGAAGACTGAAGGCACACAACGAGTAACTGCAACCATAAATGACCATAGGCATAAGGCGTACACCACAATCATTAAGACATACTGGGATGCACAGTCAGAACACAGAGGGAAGAATCCATGGTGTTAGGGTTACTATTTCTGCACAGGAAAGTAGGGCGTTTAGTCTTATGTCTTCTCGAAAGAAGATTAGACAGGCTCCTGGCCGACTGCTCAGGCATAAACTAGTAATCCACTCAGGCGTGTTGCAAGAGTGGAAACCCTGCCTTTAAAGGGCCCGAGACTCTTGATACGGCACTGGATTCTTGACGCAGAGGAACACACAGACATATATACTAAGGCTACTGAATGTGTCTACATCCCGCCCGACAAGACTGACCCAACCATAAGATGATCGCGACCTTGCGCCACATAACTGGTATGGACAAGCATCCTCCAGAAAGGCGTAAGTGAAAAGGACCCTGACATTGACCCACCATGAATAAGACTCACTGGAAATCACAGACCAAAATCTTCCTTTAAAAATTTATTATTCGACGACTTATCCAACCTTAAATAATGTCCAATTAGTTAACTACAAGGTCCCGGTTCACTGAATCATAGTGAAACTACCATCACGTCTCCATAACATAACCAGGTCAACTAAACTATTATTAACAGTAAATTTTCCAGTAGCCATTTAAATAATTTCACAACATCCTTTCATCTAACATTATCCTAGCATTGTCGTTGAAACATGCATTTCATGCTTCACCACCAACTACTAGCAAGCACATAATTAACCTTGCAGCTAACCAAAATTGCAATAACATCTAAATGACCATATAATAACCATTAGTTAAATAACATTGCAATTACAATTTAGTGCCCTGCAAACTTAGCAACAAGGACCACTTCACCCCCAACTAAATAGCAATTTAATGATTAACATATCAATAACCAGGCGCGAGTAACCAAAACATTACATTCATGCTACACCCCCAATTCATTAGTAGCTAATAAAATCTTGGCAATTTCAAGAAATTAACCCAAACCAATTAAATAACAATATGAATAACAATTAACAATTACCATTTCCTTTAAGCAATAATAACATTACATTACCTAAATTTGCCATAAGGTAACCAAACATTGCAGTCATATTTCACCCCAATTTAGTGGTAATTGATAAAATCTTGGCAATTTCATAATAATGTCATATATGTAATTGAACTCTTTAAAACCCTTTTAAAATATAATGATAATAAAATTGGGGCATATTAGATATATCCACCATAATACAAAATATAATTGAATTGGAATACACTGCTCCTAACATTACAATTTATCATACAACGGTGTAGAATGTAGAGGTATTAAATAAGTACTTAAAATTTCATATAGACTGCATGTTTGTTTATTATAATGGAATAAAAATGATTGTTAATGTACTTGCAATTTAACATACTATTTTTTAGAAGGTAGAGATGTTAGATAAGTAACACAAATTCCATATAGATTACATGCACATTTGAATACATTAAGGCGATTTTTCAAATTTTGTTATCCTAATACACTATGAAATAAATAAGACCCAACTAAAGGTAAGATAGATGAAACACCACTAAATGAATTTATTTGACTAAAAATAAGATTTATTAACGCATTATCATTTGCGAGGATAAGAATTAATTGACAAAAATCTGTTCTAATTTACGGCTGCCGAATTTATTGTTTATTTCGGTAATCCCAAAGTGGGCACGCTGGCTGGATTTTTACAGCTGTAGCTGCGCCAAATTGTGAGCAGAAGGAAACCCCTCCAAGGCAAGAAGGCGCTGATCATAATGACTATGGCAGTAACGAGGTGTAATCCGCTCTCGACCCATCACCCCACTGATTAATTCGGCCAACAAAAATTGGAAGGCGTGCCTGCGTTGTAATTAAACTAGAATACATATTTGTCAAGCCATAATTATATGATAATTGAATTTAATTTAGTGCAATTGCTAAATGGGGTTTGTTTACCTGGGAGGTTATACAACTGTCATAATTCACGGGTCGAACCTAGTATGTGAAAGAGGATTCTGGAACCGTAACTACGATAACTTTAATTTAATTGCAAACCTTACATATAACCTGAAATCCAAACCGTGAAGGGAAACCCTAACTATAACCATTGTTTTCTTTTTAGCGTACATTCCTGAACCGAGGTGAATTTCAATGGTAAACTATGGCGTTGATCTGAATGCCGCGGTAACTAAAGTTGAACGCTCAACTCAATACTACCTGGTAAATTATAAAGGAGTGGTAATTTAAATGGAGCGCACACCTCATTTATTCCTGAACCCTGTTGTAAATTGAAGGCAGATCTCAACTAATTGATAGGTGCCCCCAATTTGAAACCTGCGAGTCGAGCTTGTGGTATATGTTTATTTATTTTTTTAAACGGATGACTGTATCAACATATAAGAGTGCACCAATGTGTAATAGATTGTTAAGATAATAGGGTATTATATGGTTTCACCAGGTAAATCGTTGTATTATTATGCTAACAATACATTGTTTTTAATTCAATCCAGCGCTGGAAACGCCAATAGGGAGAAGGTATGCAGTGTAGCTGCACCAGAAGGAGTCGGTGAAGTCAGGCAAAGGGAGTCTTGGTCCGAAATGGATTTCGGAGTGCGCCCTCATGGCCAGAATGAAATCTCGCCTAACTATGCCAACGAAATGCCAGAAACGAGTGCCCGTACCCCAAACGAATGCCCCGTCATTTGTAAATGAAAGCCATACGAAAACGACCAATCAAGCTAACTGAACGCAGAGGAGATAAAACGCCCATAGAGAAAATAAAATGCCCAATGCCAAAGGAGAAAACCTACTGCAAATTGCGCCCACTGGATATATAAAGATGCCCAAGGAGAAAGGAAGAACCACTGAACGGAACACTCATTGTATATATAAATGCAACTATACTGGACTCTACACAGAGATTCAGGTCGTCTGGATCATAGGTTATGAGTGGTAAGATGGAAAAATTTCAAGGAGGTTAGGAGCTTGTTATACCAGAAATTGTTAGGGACGGTGCCGGGAGGTAGATTCGATGCAAACTAAGTGTAAATAGGTACTACCAGGTAGTATATCACTGAGAGCTTAAATTCTTTATTGTTTTTTTTTTTTTAAAGAATCTTGGAGTCGATGCATTGAGCAGTCCCACCATTTATGATATCAATCTAGCCCATGGCAATAGGGGAACGCCCGGAATGAAGACAACGCAGAGCAAGTTCGTTTAGAAAAACGCAGGTATTTAAACCAAAATCCCAGAGAAATTCCACTGAAAAAAGAAACGCAGAGTTGAACCCACAAGAACACAGATAAATTTGACCCTCCACGCTGAGATAAACCCCAATGCAATTTCTCACTTATTTTTCTTATTTTCCCTTTTTTTAAATAGCCAACACCAAGATAAACCAGGCAACTACAAGTTATACCATAACAATTTGATCTACAGTTTAAGAAAACGATTCACGCCATAACCACTGGAAACTTCAAATTTGCCCATTAACCATTAACACTACAATTTATAAACACACGCAACAAGACAGCAACACCCAGAGATTTACATACTTGTGCCCTTATCGCTTGCAGCAAATGATTCTTGTGCTCCTGCTTGCCGACCATAGTGACTGCACCGGTACCTCCCAGCCAAACGCTAGGGGTACTCTGCTTCCCCCTCAGCCCCCCGAGCCGCAAAGGGGCCACACACAATCCAGACAATAGCCTAGCGTCTCAGCTCACCTCCAAGGCTGAGCTACCACTCAAGTCAGCTGAGAATCCCCAACTCCTACAAGAAATCAGTCCAGTCTCTAGTCTAGCATCATAACAATACCAATAGATGAAAAAGTCCCCCCTTTCTCCCCCTCTCATGTCTTTTATCCTCCTTTTTGACCTAATCCCATTAGGTTTTTCCTCAAAAACCCTAAATCCATTTCTTTTAAGTTTTTTAATCAAACCCTAAAAATCCCCCTCTTTTCAAATGTCACGCATCCCTACCTTTTCCATAATTTATTTTCTTTTTCTTAAAGCTCATTTCCCCCCTTTCTTTTTAAAAACCTAAAAGGTAATGCACTAAATAAATCTTTTCATTTATTATATATATATATATGTTTTTATTTACTTAATAGCCTTCAAATTAACTATATTAATGAAGTTTCCCATTTTTAGTGGGTTTTGGTTTACCTTTGTATTTTATAATCACAAAAATAAATCTTCATTTTAGTGGTGGTCATATTTTTATATTTCATCATTTAAGTGGTGGACATATTTTTGTATTTTATATTAAATATGGTAAAAAAAAATGTTTTGAATTTCATTACCTTCTTAAAGACAAAAGTTAAAGACAAAAGTTTCCTTTTTTCTTTTTTTTTAAAGTAAAGACAAAAGATGTATAATGTCTCATAAAGAAAGATTAGAAGAGTAATTAATCCCTATTTTTATTAATCCCCCCCGTTTAATTTTTAATGTCTTGTGTTCTTTCAAACATTAGGAATCAATTTCTTCCTTGCAATTTTTTTTTTTTTTAAATCCCTGAGTTTATTTAGATCCTTAATTTCTCCAGTTAGCCCAAGATTTTTATGAAGACCCAACCAATACTTAAGTGGTTTGTTGTGTGAATTTTTATTTTATGCTAGGGCCTTGTTTTTTTTGTTAAGGTCACACTAAATTTTTTTTTTCTAGAAAAGTCTTAAGCTTAGGGCTTAGATTCTGAGCTAGGCAACGATTGGTTAGGGGAATTGCTTAAGGTTTTATTCAGGTGCTGATGACTTAGGGATAATTAGGCTGACTCCTTCAACCACATTATTGCGACGTGCCCTTCAGGACGCACCACGTGCTCCAAGGGTGCCACTCGCCTCTTGAATTTCTTTTGGGCAATGTGCCCTTCAGGATGCAGCATGTGCTCCAAGGGTGCCACTCGTCGACTGGACTGATTGGTAGACCTCTATAACCCCTGGAGTCAACACTCCGCCAGGTGAACTTGTAGGAGACTAAGGGTTCTAAGGAATAAGGCCCCCGCCTTATTGTGCGCCCCTTAGAATCATCGTGAGCGACTGTCGCAGTCAGCCCTCACAGCATCGTGGGTCCTCTCGAACTAGGTAATCATTAACCTACAGTTCGAGCCACGGCGGGAGTGCTAGCAGGCGGTGGCAAGGTTGTTGTCCACCCCTCTCACTCAACCTCTCTGCAAATCGTGTGTGGCCCCTTTACTCCATATGTGAGTCTGGTCGGCAAGCTATCGTCAGCCTGCATCATCAACAATGATGTCAGAAATGTCAACACAAATCATCAAATCTAATGAAACATCATAGTAAACATATCAACCTGAAAGCACACTCCCTGACTCAGTCCGGAGTCCAAGGGGGTTCTATCGATGCCTCTGCATCCTCAAGGTCAACAACCCTGCACACTCAAAAAAAACTGAGTCAATAGCACCTGTCTACATCAAATAGTAACACATCATGTCATCTGTTAATCGCATCATAATCAAGTATAAATGGTCTAACATCATAAAATTCAAGATCACTTGGGAGCAAGTGTCCTCAAAAAATAAGGTATCTCAGTGCGCCAGAGCGGGATGTTACATACACCCCCTCTTGGTCTAAACTTCATCCTGAAGTTTCTCAGTATAAATGCAGAAATAACAGTATCACAGTATCATAAGTCTATCTATCAAACAAAAATGGAAACTGCTGACGCATATCATATGCGTCCTCCCAGGTCGTCGAGTGTGGACTATAACTGTCCCACTGAACCTTGACCTGATCTACCGTTCGACGTTGTAACTGTCGAACGCGCTGATCTAAGATGCGGACCGGCTCAGCCATGAGCGCTCCCTCGTCCGATACCTGAAAGGAACTCAAGTCAATCACATGCATAGGATCACTAATATAATGTCTCAAAATAGATACATGAAAAACATCATGCATACGCCTCAAAGAATCAGGCAAGGCTAGTCGATAGGCCACGGGCCCCTTTCTCTCCACAATCTCAAAAGGTCCCACGAACCTAGGAGAGATTTTAGCTCCCTTTCCAAACTTGATCGAACTCTTATGCGGTTTAACCTGAAAGAATACTCGATCGCCGACCTCGTAACTATAGTCGACTCGGTGCGCATCGACATAACTCTTCTATCGATCTTGCGCTTCTTCAATCCTTTGTCTTATGGATTGCATCTTCTCTTCCATTTCTTGGATCGCTTCTGGTCCCACCAAGACCCTATCCTCAAGCCGATCCCAACTCAAGGGCGTCCGACATGGTCGCCCATAAAGAAACTCAAAAGGCGCCATCTTAATGGTGCTCTGGTAACTGTTGTTGTAAGCGAACTCTACTAGAGGCAAGAATTCCTCCCAACGCTTTTGTTGGTCCATCATGTACATGTGCAACATTTCTTCCAAGTTTTGGTTCATACGTTCTGTCTGTCCATCCGTCTCTGGGTGATACGCAGTACTAAAGTTAAGTTGGGTTCCCAAGGCCTCTTGGAAACTCGTCCAAAATCGTCCAGTAAACAACGATCCTCGATCGGATATAATCTTTTTAGGCACGCCATGCAACCTCACAATCTCACTGATGAAAACTCTCGCTATGTGAGGTGCTTGATATGTCGTATGCACCGGAATAAAGTGAGCACTCTTTGTCAGAGTGTCTACTACTACAAAAATCGAGTCATGTCTCCTTTTCATCAGTGGAAATCCAACAATAAAATCCATCGATATAACTTCCCATTTCTATTCCGGAATGGCATGTGGTTGAAGTAATCCTGTCGAGTGTCTATGTTCAGCCTTTACCTGCTGACACTCGAGACATCTAGCCACAAAGTTGACTATGTCGGCCTTCATTCCTTTCCAAAAGAATAATGGTTTGAGGTCTGCCCTCATCTTCGTAACTCCCGGGTGAGCCATGTAAACTGCTCTATGAGCCTCACTCAAGATCAACCTCCTCAACTCGTCATTTGGCGGTACGTAAATACGACTTCTAAACCTCAATAAACCATCGCTATCAAATGAATATCCCTCATAACATGGTACCATCATTGTGTTTTGTCCGATAAAATCCTTGACTTCTGTGTACCAGTCATCATCACGCTGTAAGGTGAGAATCTTCTCATGTAGATTTGTTTGAAGAGGTAACACCGAAAATATGCATGGCCTTCGACTAAGGGCATCCGCCACTCGGTTCACTGTTCCTTTTATATAAGTAATCTCGAAGTCGTATTTGCTAAGCAATTCCGACCAACGCCGTTGTCGCGCGTTCAGGTCGCTTTGCGTAAAGATGTGTTGTAGTCCACAATGATCAGTCTTTAATTCAAATTTTCATACAACAAGGTAGTGTCTCCAAACCTTCAAGGCATATACGATGGCTAGTAACTCCAAATCGTGAGTCGCGTAGTTCTCCTCATGCCTTCTCATCTTCCGCAAAATGTAAGCAATCACTCGTCCATCCTGCATCAGGACTCCGCCTAAGCCCTCCTTGGATGCGTCAGTGCATACCAAGAAGTCTGCGTCCATGTCAGGGACCTTTAGTATCGGCGCGGTTGTCAACAACTCTTTAAGCCTCTGAAATGCTTCTGCGCATTTCTCGGTCCAAACAAAATTCTTGTTTTTCTTCTGCAATTCCGTGATCGGGTTTGCTATCTTCGAAAAACCCTCGAAAAACTGTCGATAGTATCCCGCTAATCCCATAAAACTACGCACTTCTGTGACATTCGTCGACGCAGGCCATTCCATAATAGCCTCAACCTTGGATGGATCCACGGTGATACCTTCGTAAGAGATGACATGCCCTAAGTAGTGAATCCTCGATTGGTAAAAAGAGCATTTGGACAACTTCCCATACAATTTGTGTTCTCGTAAACATTGTAGTACCAAGCGTAAGTTCTCGTCATGCTCCTCCATCGTCCGAGAGTAGATCAAAATATCATCAATGAATACTTGGACGAACTTGTCCAAGTACTCGCAGAACACCCTGTTCATCAAACTCATGAATACCCCTGGGGCGTTTGTCAGTCCAAATGGAAAAATAGTAAACTCGTAATGTCCAAATCTCGTCTTAAAGGCGGTCTTAGGGATGTCATCCTCCTTGATCCACAACTGGTGATAGCCATATCGCAAATCGATCTTGGAGAACACCGTCGCACCCTTCATTTGATCAAACAGATCATCAATTCTTGGTAAGGGATACTGATTCTTGATCGTAGCCTTGTTCAGTTGACGGTAGTCAATGCAAAGACTCCACGATCCATCCTTCTTTCGAATGAAAATAATCGGCGCACCCCACGGTGACACACTAGGACGTATCAGTCCCAGGTTCAACAACTCCTTCAGTTGCATTTTCAACTCTTGCAACTCCGAGGTCGACATCCGATAAGGCGTTCTTGCTATCGGTTTGGTTCCCAATGGTAAACTCCAGTTCTCTCTCTGGCGGCATCCCAGGCAACTCCTCTGGAAATAAGTCTGTAAACTCCTTCACCACCGGAAGGTGTTCTAGACCTTCCGCTACTCCCTTTTCATTTAGCGCGAGGATCGCATAAAGTTTGCACCCCTTGCGCATACTTTTCCATAGTTGTAAGGAAGAGACGAACCGCAGGGAAACTCCCTGGTTCCTTCCTACAATCACACGTCTCTGTCCTTCGTCATCAACCAATCTCAATCGTTTCATCTTAAAGTTGAGTATCGTCTCATGCGTTTCCAACCAATCCATACCGATCACGACGTCATAAGGCCCTAAGATCATGACGTACAAGTTGACCCTGGTGACAAACTCTCCCAGGTTAAGGGCACAGCCCATAACCTTTCCTCCAACCTTCTGTTTGGCTCCCGAAGCCATCTCCACGAAGCTAAACTCATCCTGTTCAACTGCCTTTACCTTAATCCTTTTTAGCGCTCCACCAGAAATGAAACTCTCAGTAGCTCCTAGGTCTATCAAAACACTAAGGGTCTGGTCAGCGACAGTACCTGTCATCTCGAGCACAGTCGACTGGTGCTCTACCTGGCGGTTATTCACCACTGCATGAATCCGATGGGCCTTGCCCATATCTCCCACTGTAGTGGGTCCGGCTGATCCGGATGCCCTGGTCCTCTCCACAGGACAGTCGCGCTGGTAGTGTGGCTCCCCACACGTCCAACACCCCTTCTTCGGCCCAGTAGTCCTGGTACCCGCAGTAGAATATGACTTCCCACCGGCCTGAAACCCTGGTTTGTTCTGCTGAACAGGCCTAAACTGCTGCTGCTGCGGGCGACGCTGCTGCTGGTGTTGTGGTCCTCGATAAGGTGTCCTCTTCTGAGGCGGTGGTCATCGAGGTGTAGTGAATGTGGATCCCCTCTGGAAGCCATGATGTCCTGGCGTATGTCTCACTGGTGTCTGATGCCGCAGTGCCCCCGATGAACTATGCCCTACGGGTCTCGCTGAAGTCCTGGTCTGACCCCCGCTGATAAGCTCCTCCTCTGCTATGAGGGCCTTTTGGACAGCGTCGTACAAGGTTTGAGGCATCAAGATCCTAACCTTTGCATGCAGACTACCGTTAAGGCCAAACATGAACCTGTTGACTTTAAGCTTCTCTGTGTTAAGGTGTGGAGCATACCGGAGCAGCTCCATGAAACGTGCCTCGTACTCGGGCACCGTACGACTTCCGTGTCGTAATGCGTTGAACTCGTTGAGCTGACGCTCAATGAATTCCTCAGAAAGGTACCTCTCTCAGAATCGTTCCTCAAACAGTTCCCATGACACGTCTTCCACGGCCATGTTCAGCTGCGGCAGGAGCGTCTTCCACCATAGAAGAGTGCTCCCCTTCAGTTGAAAGACCACCATGCGGACCTTCATGTTGGAGGTATAATCGCGAAGTGCGAAGCACATCACCATATTCTCCAACCATGCCTCGGCGGCTGCGCCATCCGGGGCACCAAAGAACTCGGGAAATTTTACCTTCTTGAGTTCATGGTGAATGCTACCAGTAACAGCCGGTGTGCGCGGCAGACCCTCAGGGGCTGCCGGTGCCCTGGCCTCGTCTCTAACCAATCTGCTGATCAGTGCCTCGGACATGCGCTGGAAGGATCTCATCATCTCAACAACATCACCAACTGCTATCTGCTCCTTTCCGAGGACCTACTCGCCTCCCTGGGGGTTAGACCCTTCAGGTGTGGATGCAGCTGGAGGCGTCTCGCCTCCTCTCCTAGCACCCCATCGTCTGCCTCCGTGGCGTCCTCTAACCATGATTACCTGCACCCATACAATCAACTCGATCAAAAATAGTATAATAAAACCAACTCATGTCAACGAAATCCGTAGCAAATCCCAAGTCGTGGGTCGAACCGGCTCTGATACCATATGTAAGGACCCTCCTCGTTACGACAACAACTCCGAAAACAGGTGCAATTTTTTTTTTTTTTTTCTGTGATTAAAGTGTGTGCGCGCGTGTAGAAGTAACAACACCCTTGACTCTATGTCACCACCCGAACCAACAAGACGCAACCACGATGTTCAGCACAAGAAGACTGAAGGCACACAATGAGTAACTGCAACCATAAACGACCATAGGTGTAAGGCGCACAACACAATCATTAAGACATACTGGGATGCACAGTCAGAACATAGAGGGAAGAATCCATGGTGTTAGGGTTACTATTTCTACACAGGAAAGTAGGGCGTTTAGTCTTATGTCTTCTCGAAAGAAGATTAGACAGGCTCCTAGCCGACTGCTCAGGCAGAAACTAGTAATCCCCTCAGGCGTGTCGCAAGAGTGGAAACCCTGCCTTTAAAGGGCTCGAGACTCTTGATACGGCACTGGATTCTTGACGCGGAGGAACACACAGACATATATACTAAGGCTACTGAATGTGTCTACATCCCACCCGACAAGACTGACCCAACCATAAGATGATCGCGACCTTGCGCCACATAACTGGTATGGAGAAGCATCCTCCAGAAAGGCGCAAGTGAAAAGGAGCCCGACATTGACCCACCATGAATAAGACTCACTGGAAATCACAGACCAAAAGCTCCCTTTAAAAATTTATTATTCGACGACTTATCCAACCTTAAATAATGTCCAATTAGTTAACTGCAAGGTCCCGGTTCACTGAATCATAATGAAACTACCATCACGTCTCCATAACATAACCAGGTCAACTAAACTATTATTAACAGTAACTTTTCTAGTAGCCATTTCAATAATTTCACAACATCCTTTCATCTAACATTATCCTAGCATTGCCGTTGAAACATGCATTTCATGCTTCACCACCAACTACTAGCAAGCACATAATTAACCTTGCAGCTAACCAAAATTGCAATAACATCTAAATGACCATATAATAACCATTAGTTAAATAACATTGCAGTTACGATTTAGTGCCCTGCAAACTTAGCAACAAGGACCACTTCACCCCCAACTAAATAGCAATTTAATGATTAACATATCAATAACCAGGCGCGAGTAACCAAAACATTACATTCATGCTACACCCCAAATTCATTAGTAGCTAATAAAATCTTGGCAATTTCAAGCAATTAACCCAAACCAATTAAACAACAATATGAATAACAATTAACAATTACCATTTCCTTTAAGTAATAATAACATTACATTACCTAAATTTTCCATAAGGTAACCAAACATTGCAGTCATATTTCACCCCAATTCAGTGGTAATTGATAAAATCTTGGCAATTTCATAATAATGTCATATATGTAATTGAAATCTTTAAAACCCTTTTAAAATATAATGATAATAAAATTGGGGCGTATTAGATATATCCACCATAATACAAAATATAATTGAATTGGAATACACTGCTCCTAACATTATATTTTATCATACAACGGTGTAGAATGTAGAGGTATTAAATAAGTACTTAAAATTTCATATAGACTGCATGTTTGTTTATTATAATGGAATAAAAACACTTGTTAATGTATTTGCAATTTAACATACTATTGTTTAGAAGGTAGAGATGTTAAATAAGTAACACAAATTCCATATAGATTACATGCACGTTTGAATACATTAAGGCGATTTTTCAAATTTTGTTATCCTAATACACTATGAAATAAATAAGACCCAACTAAAGGTAAGACAGATGAAACACCACTAAATGAATTTATTTGACTAAAAATAAGATTTATTAATGCATTATCATTTGCGAGGATAAGAATTAATTGACAAAAATCTGTTCTAATTTACGGCTGCCGAATTAACTGTTTATTTCGGTAATCCCAAAGTGGGCACGCTGGCTGGATTTTTACAGCTGTAGCTGCGCCAAATCGTGAGAAGAAGGCAACCCCTCCAAGGCAAGAAGGCGCTGATCATAATGACTATGGCAGTAACGAGGCGTAATCCGCTCTCGACCCATCACCCCACTGATTAATTCGGCCAGCAAAAATTGGAAGGCGTGCCTGCGTTGTCATTAAACTAGAATACATATTTGTCAAGCCATAATTATATGATAATTGAATTTAATTTAGTGCAATTTCTAAATGGGGTTTGTTTACCTGGGAGGTTATACAGCTGTCATAAGTCACGAGTCGAACCTAGTATGTGAAAGAGGATTCTGGAACCGTAACTACGGTAACTTTAATTTAATTGAAAACCTTACATATAACATGAACTCCAAACCGTGAAGGGAAACCCTAACTGTAACCATTGTTTTCTTTTTAGCGTACATTCCTGAACCGGGGTGAATTTCAATGGTAAACTATGGCGTTGATCTGAACGCCGCGGTAACTAAAGTTGAACGCTCAACTCAATACTACCTGGTAAATTATAAAGGAGTGGTAATCTAAATGGAGCGCACACCTCATTTATTCCTGAACCCTATTGTAAATTGAAGGTAGATCTCAGCTAATCGATAGGTGCCCCCAATTTGAAACCTGCGGGTCGAGCTTGTGGTATATGTTTATTTTTTTTTAAAAATGGATGACTGTATCAACATATAAGAGTGCACCGACGTGTAATAGATTGTTAAGATAATAGGGTATTATATGGTTTCACCAGGTAAATCGTTGTATTATTATGCTAACAATACATTGTTTTTAATTCAATCCAGCGCTGGCAACGCCAACAGGGAGAAGGTACGCAGTGTAGCTGCACCAGAAGGAGTCGGTGAAGCCAGGAAAAGGGAGTCTCGATCCGAAACGGATTTCGGAGTGCGCCCTCATGGCCAGAATGAAATCTCGCCTAACTATGCTAACGAAATGCCAGAAACGAGTGCCCATACCCCAAACGAATGCCCAGTCATTTGTAAACGAAATCCATACGAAAACGACCAATCAAGCTAACCGAACGCAGAGGAGATAAAACGCGCATAGAGAAAATAAAATGCCTAATTCCAAAGGAGAAAACCTACTGCAAATCGCACCCACTGGATATATAAAGACGCCCAAGGAAAAAGGAAGAACCACTAAACGTAACACTCACTGTATATAAATGCAACTGTACTGGACTCTACACAGAGATTCAGGCCGTCTGGATCATAGGTGATGAGTGGTAAGCTGGAAAAATTTCAAGGAGGTTAGGAGCTTGTTATACCAGAAATTGTTAGGGACGGTGCCAGGAGGTAGATTCGATGCAAACTAAGTGTAAATAGGTACTACCAAGTAGTATATCACTGAGAGCTTAAAGTCTTTATTGTCTTTTTTTTTTTAAAGAATTTTGGAGTCGATGCATTGAGAAGTCCCACCATTTCTGATATCAATCTAGCCCACGGCAATAGGGGAACGCCCGGAATGAAGACAACGTGGATCAAGTTTGTTTAGAAAAATGCAGGTATTTAAACCAAAATCCCAGAGAAATTCCACTGAAAAAAGAAACGCAGAGTTGAACCCACAAGAACACAGATATATTTGACCCTCCACGCTAAGATAAACCCCAATGCAATTTCTCACTTATTTTTCTTATTTTCCCTTTTTTAAAACAGCCAACACCAAGATAAAGCAGGCATCTACAAGTTATACCATAACAATTTGATCTACAGTTTAAGAACACGATTCACGCCATAACCACTGGAAACTTCAAATTTGCCCATTAACCATTAACACTACAGTTTATAAACACATGCAGCAAGATAGCAACGCCCAGAGATTTACATACCTGTGCCCTTATCGCTTGCAGCAAATGTTTCTTGTGCTATTGTCGCTCCTGCTCCTGCTTGCCGACTGCAGTGACTGCACCGGTACCTCCCTGATGCAGGAGCATCGCTCACCTATCAAGCGAGCCAAAGCGTGGGAAGATAACATACAACTGGACAAGCCAGCGAACCCCAAATTTTGAATTCTACTTGGGTGATTGTTGCGTCGCCGTTTAACAAAAGACATTCAAAGCCGGGCGCACTTGTATTATGTTATAGATAGGAAGGCATTAAATACTATTAAGGCTGTTAGATAGAAATTTATTGTAGAATAGACAGTTTAGCTTTCGAGAGGGAAAACGGAATATAGGCACCCTCCGTTGTATTGTTGATTGATTATTCACATTTAGACTTCAGCATTAGCAAGAAGAAGAGAGAGAGCAGAGAAGAAAGCTTGTGAAGAACTTCCATGTACAGATATTGAATTAATAGGAAAAGCCCTGATTCAATTCCATGGATGTGTTTGATCTCTGTGTGTTGTTGATATTGGGCCTTTGCATGTTTGCTTCCTTTTATGCTTATCTATTATATGTTGCTTATGTGATTGCATATCAGGTTCGAAACCTGAGAGAATGAAGGAATGAGTTTCAATTGTTTCTCTGTTTAGGCAAGGAGATTCCTGCATAGCGTGCAGTCGAATTCCTCCACATAGAGTGTGCTGAGGAGGCTAAACAGTTGAACTTTCGTTCTCACTTCGTTCAGAGTTGAGTTGAGTTATTCGAGCCGTGCAGGTGAAGTGCAGGTCGAATTGAAGCCTCAGTAGCAAGTCTGAGAAGGGAAGGCGAATCTGTTGCAAGCGCGAGTGCACAGGACCCAGAAAGCTTCATCACTTTTAGGAGTGGTTGAAGACCAAGCACAGGGAGTGTATTCGAGAAATATCTGAAGAAGTCTGAGTTAGTAAAAGCTCAGGAGGGATAACTCCTTGTTCACTATGGAAACAGAACCGGGTGGTGAACGGAGGAACTCTTCAAGAGGAAGAGAATCGACGACTTGAATTGTCGTGGAGAAATCACGAAGATCGTGACCTGACTTGTGAGTAAGATGTATCGGAAGTTCGCGATGGAAGATGCCTATTTCTCGTAGAGCGAGGTCACGAGAATGCGAAACGCGACGTCCCGGAAATGTCTTGCATGGGGTATGTCGAAATCGGAGGAGGTGACAGGTGATCTCGGGATATCGGATCTCGGGAGTTGGAGGCCTCAAGTTTGATCTTGGGAAGGACGAGTGCGTAAGGTTGCGAGATCCCGGGCCATCGGCATCTCGGCACTTCGGGTCTCGGAGGTTGAGAACTCGGTGGCATAGAGACGCTAGTCGCGAGTCACGATAGCGCGAGGTCCCGATATACCGAGAAAGAGTCAACGTTGACCAGAAGCGTCGGGTCTCGGGGATTCGAGAGTCCAGTTTCCGGTTGCGGAACTCGCGAAGTCGTGAGGTCCGATCTCCCGATTTCTCAAGGGAGAATCGCGCGGTAGTGTTCCTGTGGGTAGGGAATTCCCGAGGAGAATAAGGAGGGACTTGAACCCTTCGGGCCATAGATAGTGAAGGTCCTGGTGGAGCGACCGTCCGCCGAGGGGCGAGTTGCGTCAAGGTGGTATCAGAGCCTCGGAAAGGGATTCTCTTTGCTGCGATAGTAGAGAGAGAGGCAGAAACGAAACTCGACATGCCGCCCAGGAGAGAAAGGCAGTCATCTGATCGTGAGGACAGGGATGCCCGAAGAAGGGGTAGACAAGCAGGGAATCCAGAAATGGAGCGTCAAATACGAGATCTCAGGGCGAGACTCAAAGATATGGAGACCACCCAGAGACGTGGAGTGGGTGTAGCAGAGTTCAGCAATCCTGAGGTTGAAGAGGAAGCTGAACATGATGCCAAAGAAATCTCAGCAGAAGATGCCTCGTCAGAGAGGTTGATCAAAGCCATTTCGAGGATGGGCTCGAAGACAAATATGGACATTCCCGTCTATGAGGGGAGTCTAAATGCTGAGGAGTTGCTGGATTGGATCAGAGCACTCGACACCTACTTCGATTATGAAGACATCGAAGAGGACAAGAAAGTAAGGCATGCCGTCACGAAGCTGAAGGGACATGCAGCCTTATGGTGGGACGAGTTGCAGGTAGACAGGCGTTCAAAAGGAAAACAGAAAATCAAGAGCTGGGATCGGATGATCGCCAAGATGAAGGCAAAATTTATTCCGAGAGACTACCAGATCACTCTGTTCAGACGCATGCAGAACCTGAGGAAGAAGTTAATGACAGTGAAAGAGTACACCGAAGAATTCTACAGGCTCAACATTCGAGCTGGTCATCGGGAAAGTGATGAAGAAAAGGTAGCAAGGTATTTGAATGGTCTTAGGTATGACATTCAGGATGAATTGAGTATGGTTACCATCCGCACAGATGAGGATGCGTACCAGATGGCTTTGAAAGCTGAGGAGAAGCTAAGCCGCAAGCAGGGACAGTGAGGGCGAGGCAGAAGCCAGCCTAGAGGTAAGACAGTTTCCCAAGAGAGACCATAGAAGCTCAAGGAGGATTGGAAGAGACCTCAGGGTAGAGCTGAAGGAGGTGGAACCTCACAGCAGAGGCAGCAAAATTTTGAGCCGAGGAGACAGCAAGACGATCAACAAGGAGGATATGCTGATGCAAATACTTTTCCTCGTACCCGAGGTAGAGGAAGAGGTCGAAGGGGAGTTATCACATGCTTCACGTGTGGAAAAGACGGTCATAAAGCCGTGGACTGTCCAGAGAGGAAAATGGACGGAGGAAGAAATCACATCACTGAGGCGCAGAGACGCGATGTTGAGTCAGAAGATGCTGACAGCGGAAGATCGCTTGGGACGCATAAGATCCTTTTGACACCTGAGAAAGAGGTGGACAGCTCATTGCAGAGGAGCAGACTATTCAGGACGGCTTGCATAGCTAAAAACTGAAAATGCAAAGTCATCATTGACAGCGGGAGCACTGATAATTTCGTTGCAGCTGAGATGGTCGAAAAGCTAGAGCTGGAAACAACTAAGCACC
>ML780117.1:1408731-1438258 GCA_009831015.1 Picea engelmannii
TAAAATTATTATTGAAATAATTTATTTTGTATTCACTTTGAATTATAATACACTCATCACTTCACTTTATTATTTACCTTTTAAAATCTCTTAAACTACTTTGATTACTTTGACCTTTTGGGGCTTCTAGATGACATATGAGGTTCCTCCAACTTCGTAAGGCCATAACTCTCAAACCGTGAGGAGATATGTGGTGTTATACATACCACCAGAAATGGAATGACATGCACTATCCATATAGAATAGTATTATATGAAAATATATCATAACTCATACCGATACCCATCAAACAAACTTGGGTCCATTACCCAAACCTGGGGTCTCCAACTTCGCATGGCCATAACTCTCTAACCGTGAGGAATTATGTGACGTTCCACATACCACCGGAAATGACATGCAAAGCACTATCCATATAGGATATTTTCCCTTACAAATTCACTTTCCTTCATCTCATTATTCCACAATTAAGCATGGTTTTTCTTACTGCACAAAGCGTCTTCCCGTGAGGGCTTTCACCATAAGGGGACCACTTTGGAGTTCTTCCATATTTACTTCTTATCAACCATGAAAAAAAAATAATGAGTCATATTTGCATCAAACACTATTGGGTCCATTACCCAAACCTTTGTGCTACGGGTCTTTCTTCAAGGGTTGACATCAATGACAACCAACCTTAATCAACAAAGTTGATATACCTCAATGACTGGTAATCAAATGAAGCCTCATTATGTTTGAATTCAACTCCCTTATTTTTATAGTGTACACTTGCACCTTCAATTGATAGTGTAGAATACCTTAAGTTCATAGTAGCAACATCCCATATATGTTGTTGTATTTCTTCATACCAGTACCTATATGACTTCAGTGATCATGGAAGATCAGATTGTACTACATTGTATACAAATACATTCAACTGATTTTGAGACTGGACTCCACTACGTTTTGTTTGGTACTATGATTACCTATGGCATATGCCTACTTTTCCTATTCATGGCCATGAACAACTATTTTTTATATATCCACACAGCTCTGCAGTGTACTCCATATTAGAAACCATGTGTACATAGTCAATATGAATTGTAATATTCTCACAGGTGACTAGATCTTCCTTTTGGGTCCTCACTACTCCACTTCTAGAAATTATAATGTATTTTGGCCATTGTGATCGCTCCTATGAACTCACACATTAGGGATAATATATTGTAGAAATTTTTTCCACACTCCATGAATCTTCCTTTGATGGCCTTCCCTTTCCCTCTGCATAATCAAATCCCCGATTTTGTTCATTCCAGAATCAAAAATTTAAAATTTTGCACATATATGAAGGCCACATTTAGAAAACTCATGTATACATAGGTTTCTCCATTACATCCCGCGTAGATCGGGTTTTGTGCTAAAAATTAAAAAATATGTGTGGTTTTCATTCCATGTCATGAGATCCATGATCCTTGACCTCCCATATACCGAAAACTCTCTGATCCAACCCTTCAAGTCCATTTGGAGGCTATAAATTGAGCCACATACAAGCCTTTAATTAATTTAAGATTGAGAGAAAAGACACTCTTGAGAAATTTCAGTTCATATTGAGTTTGCATCGCTTTGTCCTTGAAAGTATGAACTTATTTTGTTCAACCCCCAATCTCCTCCTATATTGAGAAGGAGAATCTCAATTGCCCCTACTACTTGTGATCTTGACTTTGTGGAGGATTGAAGTGGTGAAGGACTAGGTGGAGGGACTTAGTTTCTCGGTTCCGATATGTGTCATTAGAGAATTTTGTCACCTATGTACTTTTGTTGATTACATTAATATAAATACTCTTTTCACGTCCAATTATATGTTGCAAATATTCTTATTACTTTCCACGGGAATATTTTTTATACATGTTATTGTATTATGATAGTTTATATGCTAAGATTTCATATAATTTCCATATCCTTTTGTATCTTGTATGTTGAGGACAAGTTGCAGGTATCATGCATTATATCATGAGCTCAACTATGGTATTCTTCAGACGTCTAGACAAGTTAGGTTTCTTTCCTTCTTTTTTTCAATATTTCCATTATTCTAGCATACTTGATAGTAGAGTTAATTTTTAGGTGGTTTTCAGTCTATTTTGGTTTACCCCAAGCCATAGAAGGATTTTCCTCATAACAAATCCATAGGTTTGGTTTTCAGAAGGCCCCTAAGCCTATTGGTTTTCTTTTTGTTAGACTAATTTTGATTAGGTTTTTTTTCTTTGAGTCCAAGTATAGGTAAGCATTAGGTTGAATTGTGTTTGGATTTTAACATAGTATATTCACCATGGATGAAATACCATGCTAGTCCCATTGTCTACGAGTACTTAAGCCTATTACAAAAGAACAAACTCCTCTAAAGAGGCGTGACATAAAGGAAAAGGAATCCAAAGGGTCTTATCTTTGGTTTGATGAGACTGATTAGGTCGAAGTGGAGGTGGTATACGAATGTCCTCCACCAAATTTTAATCTTCCTTTGACTAAGCTCGATGCCCCTATACTTGTTCATGTAAGAGATACTTTTGGTGATCCCTTTTCTTTGTTTAGTGATCCTCGAACTTCCATGTCTAGACCAAGTGTTTCATTGGATATATCAAGTGTTTCATCTAGTGTGGCTCAGCCTACAATCCCATCCTCAAGTGTTCATGGGGGGAATTTCCCTGAGGGAATCCCAGTGATGTCCACATTATCACTCCTTACCTCCATTGGACCTACACTGTCCATACCATTTTATATTGGTCCCTCAATCGGGGGGACACCATGTGTGTCATCCTTTCAATCAATCATTATACCTAGTGTCCCTAGGACCATCCCTTCTACATCACTTCCCACTTCCGGGTTGTTGTCCAGTGGAGGTGAAAGTTTTGGTTTCAGCATGGGAAGTGGATCTCCTTCCACCTCCTCCAATCTTATGAGCGGCTCAACATCATTAGGTGTAAGTGTTCCTTTTGGATGGAATATTTGTAGTGGTTTTGGGGTTGTCCCTATTCAATCTAGGGGAAATAGCACTTTCATAGGTTTTAACTTTCCATGGGGTAGCATGCCTTTCCCTGGGGAAATATCTTTTGGGAAAATGTTTTCACCTTGGAGAGGTTTCCCTTTTGTTACCACATTAGGTCATGGGGGTTTCTTCCCTGGGACTAACTTTGAGAATTTTTTTCTTGCAGAGTCAACATTTACCACCAGGGGCATCTTTGGTTCTGGGAGAATTCATGCCCATGGAAGTGCGACCATTCCTGGAGGAACTCACTCTCCAATAACCCCTCAACCTTCTAGAAGTACAAATAAAGGGGGAACATAATGTCCATTTGGGACAACAAATACTTCACCTCCCCCCTAGCATTCATTTTCATTGTTGCCTTTCCTTGCAACATTAAATTTACCATATTTGTGACAATTAACAAATGCCCTATTTCACATGAGCCATCATGGATGGAAATTCATTCCAATTTTCCATCAGATATTATAAAATTCAACTAAAATATAATAGAGGACCCATTTACACACATCATGACATATGACATATAGTGCTCATCCAAATCATTGATGTATGATAGTGTGAAGCTGCATCTTTTCCAGAGATCCATGACCGGAGCCACCGCCTAATAGTACATATAACTAAAAGGAGGTTCCTTTAAAATATTAAACAACCTAGAAATGGTGTTCTTAACACATCACCAAGTTTCCATGTTGTATGAGCTAGGAACAAAGATCTTGACTTCACTACATAAAAATAATTCCACACATATTTTCGATCATATACATGAGTGGCGAAAAAGATATAGGATTATTAAGACTCAGATCCTATACAAAATCCTTATGGAGTGGTTCACAAAGTCCCTCCTACCACCCATTGTCATAGATGTAGCTATGGTCGGGGTGACCACAAAAGAGAAGGCCATTCTGTGTTCCCAACACTTGGAATTGTTCTATTCTCAGTTGGGTACACTTTATGACATTATCCTAAATGATCCTAGGCCATCGGTAGATCCTAGTAAGACAAACCTCATACCCCATGCCGATGATGTGTTAGTTCTATTTCACGTGCCTCTATGAACTAATTAGTTGATCAAATGGGTCAAATTTCCATTAATTCACACGCATCAAATTTTGGTACTAGTGCTAAAAATGTAGTTGTCCCTAATTAGACCTCCAAGGTCAATTAGATGCATTCCATGCAACCAACGAACCCTTAACAAACTGGAGGAAAAAAATAAAAAAAAAAAAAGAAAAATTGCAATAATGAGAAAGGGACTGCCTCCACCCAAAACACCCAGGAGGGGGGCACTAAATAAAAGTAGAAATGTTAATTTCTCTACATGATTAGTGAGGAGGACCATCCCACTCATCAGTGTCCTCAAAAGGATGAGGTCCATAGATTTTTGGTACAAAATAAATCCCCACAAAAACCTACAGTATTAACCCATCCTTTTTCCCCCCAACCTTAACATAGTTTCCAAAATTCCCTCCCCTCCGCAAGGGGGCATGGTAGGTATATCTTACCACGAGGGGTATTCCTCGAATTTTTTTGTTTTCATGAGCGACCAAATGGTCAACTTGAAAAAGTGATCCAATAATTATGACATTCGCATGCCTTCTCATGCTTCTCCATAAACAACATCTTCTTCTCAGCCTAGTGGACCTGTTCATATTGAGAAGCCATCCTTTGAAGCAATGCTTATCACTTTGAAGAGATTTATTCGATGCACAATGCATAATATCAATAGATGGGCCACCCAGAACTATAATATTGTGGAAGACTTGGCCTAGGATCCATGTTCCATGTATGCGTTTAAATTCCTCCAAATTTGTCCAATGCAATGGGAATCCTTATTTCCATCCATAGGCAGGGTTGATCCCTTGGATTTGAGCTTGATAGCCTTTGATTCATCTTAGTTTACTCATAGGATCTCCCATCAGGTATCCTTCTAGATCAAAGTCAGAATGATGGGAAAAAACATCTTTCAAACATTAGTTGATGAAGGAAACTCAACTTGTATCATGTCTATTTCTTATCGAAAATCCATTGGCTCTCCTAAGGTCGAAACTTATAGAAAACTATTGAAAACATTCGACGGACACATGCTACAACCCCATGCAATAATCACCACCTTACCAATCGCATTAGGGGTAAGACTGTCTTTGTTGATGTGGAGGTTGTCGATGAACCTCTTGAGTACAATTTGTTACTCGGGCATACTTGGTTATACTAAATGACCATAGTTCTCTCATCGCTCTTTAGGGTCATATGCTTCCCTCATCAAGGGAAAATAGTAAAAATAGATTGACTTGCGTTATATACCTTATAAATTTGATCCAATGTGGGTTCTAATGTACCCTTTTTCGGTGATACCATGCAATCTTATATTAATGCCAGTGAAGGGATGTTCAAATATCCTTTGTTGATGATAATTTTTCCGCTTCCCCCATCATCTCCCACTACACACATTTCTCCTATCAGTATGATTTCATCATTTACTAGTGCATACATTGGTTCTTTTGATCCTTGAGTGGTACTTAGTTCTTATGATGTTGAAATATATGGGGCATTCATGCCGCCCACTGCGACCGATATTGTAGATATGAAAATCCCATAAATATCTATTGATATTGGTCAACAAGTAAATCATCTTATGGACTATGATCAACCTACTCCTCCTGTAAGGGTTTTAGGCTCTCCAAGTTCACATGACATCCTAGATTTTGAGTTTCCTTTAGAAGAGGCCATCCTGAAAGTCATGACTTCCATAGAAACAAAAAAGGATGGGGTGATGCATTGTAACATCCCGCTCTGGCGCCCTGAGAAAACTTATTCTTTGCGGACACTTGCTCGCAAGTGATCTGGACTTTTATGATGTTAAACACATAAAAAAAAAAATCACTTGTTATATGAGGTTAGTAGTCGTGAAGAACGGGATGTTCGTTACATATGGTATCAGAGCCGATTCAACCCACGGCTTGGGATTCGCTACAACTTTCGTTGACATGATTAGATTTGATTATACTGTTGTTGAATGAGTTGATTGTGTGCGTGCAGGTAATAATGGTTAGAGGACGTCATGGAGGTAGACGACGAGGTGCTAGGGGAGGAGGCGTGACGCCTCCAGTAGCATCCACGCCTGAGGGCTCTAACCCCTAGGGAGGTGAGCAGGTTCTCAGACAGGAGCAGATAGCAGTTGGTGATGTTGTTGGGATGATGAGATCTTTTCAGCACATGTCTGAGGCACTAATCAACCGATTGGACAGAGACGAGGCTAGGGTGCCGGCACCTGCTGAGGTTCCGCCATGCGCACCGGTCGTTACCGGTAACATTCATCGTGAACTTGAGAAGGTTAAATTTCTCGAGTTCTTTGGTGCCCCGGATGGCGCCGCTGCCGAGGCATGGTTGGAGAATATGGCGATGTGCTTCGTACTTCATGATTAAACCTCCAACATGAAGGTCCGCATGGCTGTCTTTCAACTGAAGCGGAGCGCTCTTCTATGGTGGAAGACACTCCTGCTGCAGCTAAACATGGCCGTTGAAGACGTGTCATGGGAACTGTTCGAGGAACGGTTCCGAGAGAGGTACCTTTTAGAGGAATTCATTGAGCGTCATCTCAATGAGTTGAACGCATTACGACAGGGAGGTCGTACAGTGCCTGAGTACGAGGCATGTTTTATGGAGCTGCTCCGGTGTGGTTCGCACCTTAACGCAGAAAAACTTAAGGTCCACAGGTTCGTGTTCGGCCTTAATGGAAACCTGCATGCAAAGGTTAGGATTCTGATGCCTCAGACCTTGCACGATGTTGCCCAGAAGGCCCTCATAGCAGAGGAGGAGCTTATCGATGGGGGTTAGACTAGGACTCCAGCGAGACCAGCAGGGCAGGGTTCATCTGGAACACTGCAGCACTAGGCACCAATGATACATACACCGAGATATTGTGGCTTCCAGAGGGGATCCACTTTCACTACACCTCGGCAAGTGTCACCTCAGCAGAAGACACCTTACCGGGGACCACAGCACCAGCACCAGCGTCGTTCGCAACAGCAGCAGTTTAGGCCTGTTCAGTAGAACAGACCAGGCTTCCAGGCCAGTGGGCCGTCATCTTCTACTTTGGGTACCAGGACTACTGGACCGAATAAGGGGTGTTGGACGTGTGGGGAGCCACAGTACCAGTGCGACTGTCCTATGGAGAGGACCAGAGCTTTTGGATCAGCTGGACCCACTACCGTGGGAGATATGGGCAAGGCCCATCAAATTCATGCAGCGATGAATAATCGCTAGGCAGAGCATCAGTCGACTGTGTTCGAGACGACAGGTACTGTCACTGACCAGACCCTTAGTATTTTGATAGACCTAGGTGCTACTGAGAGTTTCATTTCTGGTGCAGTGCTAAAACGAATTAGGGTAAAGGCAGTCGAACAGGATGAGTTTAGCTTCGTGGAGATGGCTTCGAGAGCCAAACAAAAGGTTGGAGGAAAGGTTGCGGGCTGTGCCCTTAACTTGGGAGAGTTTGTCACGAGGGTCAACTTGTACGTCACGATCTTAGGATCTTATGACGTCGTGACTGGTATGGATTGGTTGGAATCACATGAGGCAATACTCAACTTTAATACAAAATGGTTGATCTTGGTCGATGACGAAGGACAGAGACGTGTTCTAGTAGGACAGAACCAGGGAGTTTCCCTGAGTTTTGTCTCTTCCTTACAGCTACGGAAGAGTATGCGCAAGGGGTGCAAGCTTTATGTGATCCTTGCGCTAAACGAAAAGGGAGCAGCGAAAGGTCTAGAACACCTTCCGGTGGTGAAGGATTTTGCGGACGTATTTCCAGAGGAGTTACCTAGGATACCGCTGGAAAGGGAACTGGAGTTTACCATAGAACTGAAACCGGGGACCAAACCGATAGCAAAAATGCCTTATTAGATGTCGACCCCGGAGTTGCAAGAGCTGAAAATGCAACTGAAGGAGTTGTTGGACTTGGGACTGATACGCCCTAGTGTGTCACCATGGGGTGCACCAGTTATTTCCATACGAAGAAGGATGGATCATTTAGGCTTTGCATTGACTACCGTCAACTGAACAAGGCTACGACCAAGAATCAGTATCCCTCACCAAGAATTGATGATCTATTCGATCAAGTGAAGGGTGTGATGGTGTTCTCGAAGATCGATTTGCGATCAGGGTAACACCCGTTACGGATCAAGGAGTATGACGTCCCTAAGACCGCCTTTAAGATGAGATTTGGACATTAGGAGTTTACTGTCATACCGTTGGGATTGACAAACGCCCCAGGAGTATTTATGAGTTTGATGAATGGGGTGTTCCGCGAATACTTGGACAAGTTCATCCAAGTATTCATTGACGATATTTTGGTTTACTCTCGTACGACAGAGGAGCATGACGAGCACCTGCGCTTGATACTACAGTGTCTGCGAGAGCACAAAATGTATGGGAAACTGTCTGAATGCTCTTTTTATCATTCGAGGATTCATTACTTAGGACATGTCATCTCCGACGAAGGTATCGCCGTGGATCCAGCCAAGGTTGAGGCTATTATGGAATGGCCTGCACCGATGAATGTCACAGAAGTTTGTAGTTTTATGGGTTTAGCAGGATACTATCGATGGTTTGTCAAGGGATTTTCGAAGATAACAAATTTGATCACGGAATTGCAAAAGAAAAACAAGAAGTTTGTTTGGACCGAGAAATGCGCGGAAGCATTTCGAAGGCTTAAAGAGTTTTTGACCACAGCATCGATACTAAAGTTCCCTGACATGGACACAGACTTCTTGGTATGCACTGACGCATCCAAGGAAGGTTTAGGCTGAGTCTTGATGCAAGATGGACGAGTGATTGCTTACATTTCGAAAAAGATGAGAAGGCATGAGGAGAACTACGCGACACACGATTTGGAGTTATTAGCCATCGTATATGCCTTGAAGGTTTGGAGACACTACTTTGTTGGATGAAATTTTGAATTAAAGACTGATCATTGTGGGCTACAACACCTTTTCACGCAAAGTGACCTGAATGCGCGACAACGGCGTTGGTCGGAATTTCTTAGTGAGTACGACTTTGAGATCACTTACATAAAGGGAACAGTGAACCAAGTGGAGGATGCTTTGAGTTGGAGGCCGCGCATATTTTCGGTGTTGCCTCTTCAAACGAATATACGTGTGAAGATTCTCACTTTATAGCGTGATGATGATTGGTACAAAGAGGTCGAGGGTTTTATCAGACAAAAAACCATGATGGTACCACGATACGAGGGATTTTCATTTGATGGTGATGGTTTATTGAGGTTTAGAAGTCGGATTTACGTACCATCAAATGAAGAGTTGAGGATGTTGATCCTGAGTGAGGCTCATAGAGCTATTTACATGGCTCACCCATGAGTCATGAAGATGAGGGCAGACCTTAAACCCTTATTCTTCTGGAAGGGAATGAAGGCCGACATAGTCAAATTTGTGGCTAGATGTCTAGAGTGTCAACAGGTAAAGTTTGAACATAGACACCCGACAGGATTACTTGAGACACATGCCATTCCGGAATCGAAATGGGAAGTTATTTCGATGGATTTTATTGTTGGATTGCCACTAACGGCAAGGAGACATGACTCAATTTTTGTAGTAGTAGACACTCTGACAAAGAGTGCTCACTTTATTCCTGTGTGTACGATGTATCAGGCACCTGACATAGCGAGAATTTTCATCAGTGAGATTGTGAGGCTGCATGGCATGCCTAAGAATATTATATCTGATCGAGGATCAGTGTTTACCGGGCGATTTTGGACGAGTTTCCAAGAGGCCTTGTGAACCCAACTTAATTTTAGTACTGCGTATCACCCAGAGACTGACGGACAGACCGAATGAATGAACCAAACCTTGGAAGACATGTTGCGCATGTACGTGATGGACCAACAAAACCGTTGGGAGGAATTCTTTCCTCTAGTAGAGTTCGCTTACAACAATAGTTACCAGATCACCATTAAGATGGCGCTTTTTGAGTTTCCTTACGGGCGACCGTGTCGGACGCCTTTGAGTTGGGATCGACTTGAGGATAGGGTACTAGTGGGACCAGAAGCGATCCAAGAAATGGAAGAGTAGATGCAAACCATAAGACAAAGGATTAAAGAAGCGCAGGATCGACAGAAGAGTTATGACGATGCGCATCGAGTCGACCGTAGTTACGAGGTCGGCGATCGAGTCTTCTTGCGGGTTAAGCTGCATAAGAGTTCGATTAAGTTTGGATAGGGAGCTAAACTCTCTCCTAGGTTCGTGGGACCTTTCGAGATTGTGGAAAGAAAGGGGCCCGTGGCCTATCGACTAGCCTTGCCTGATTCTTTGAGGTGTATGCATGATGTTTTTCATGTATCTGTTTTGAGACATTATATTAGTGATCCTGTACATGTGATTGACATGAGTTCCTTGCAAGTATTAGACGAGGGAGCACTCACGGCTGAGCCAGTCCACATTTTAGATCATCACGCTCGACAGTTACGACGTCGAATGATAGATCAGGTCAAGGTCCAGTGGGACAGTTATAGTCCGCACTCGGCGACCTGGGAGGATGCATATGATATGCGCCAGTTGTTTCTATTTTTGTTTGATAGATAGACTTATGATACTGTGACACATTTATTTCAGCATTTATACTGAGAAACTTCGGGACGAATTTTAGACCAAGAGGGGGTGTATGTAACATCCTGCTCTGGCTCCCTGAGAAAACTTATTCTTTGAGGACACTTGCTCGCAAGTGATATGGACTTTTATGATGTTAAACCCAAAAAAAAGTAAAAAAAAAATCACTTGTTATATGAGGTTAGTAGTCGTGACGAACGGGAGGTTCATTACATGCATCAATAATATTTTCCTATTTTGGAATTGAAAAGAGTTGACATGATGACTTTTGATCCAAGACTAGGAGCATCGGCTGGGGAATCCAGTGAAACCCCTAGTCTCAACCCTTTTCCACCTCGGTTATGTTTTTCAGAACTTACCACCAAATCTTCTACTTCCCCTTCCATCGAATATTTACGTTTCATACACCCTTCATCTCTTGATTAATCCCATCAAGGAGATTCCCTAGCTCATAAGACTACTCATAATGAGTATCTTCATATGTAAAAATTCATTCCTATGTGGCATGGCCTTGACATGGTAATCCATATGATTCCAAAATCAGCTCATCAGTTCATTATCTATGAAAAATATCCTTTGCATGAGCCTAGCCATGGGATCTACTTTGTGTAAATCATCAAGATGTGTAGTTCCTTGTATATAGGTGTGTGGTGTGCGTGTTATTTTTTTAATATATTATATCCAAAAAATCTAAAAATATTTTCTTTTTTGATATTTCACTATGCGTTTTGACCCCTGAAATCTAGTTTACATGTGCTAAGAGGATTACGAGGAATTTTTTCTGTGAAGATGTCGACGTCCACTAAAATTTAGGTACGTGTCTCTACACTAGCATATAGGGATATCTTTTTCCCTGCATTTATTTCTTTTAATTATTAACCACCCATACTTCCAACAATATTCCTTAGGTTTGATCCTGACAAATTACAAAATTAGTGACTCCTTCTACATGTCGTAACTAGTGCGATAGTTCCTACCCTTCATAGGCACCTTACTTAGCACCCAGATTTCCATTTGGTGCCCATGTTGTATCTTTTGGTAGGTTAGTGAGCCCTTCACTATCCCCATCATGACTTCAATATTGAGCATCATTTTCCTCTCTTCATCTATATTATGGACACATCTTGTGGGGGTTCCCAAAAAAATATTATTGTTTATTAATGGTCACCTATGCATTTTATACTTGCATCATGCTTTCCATCATTGTATTATTGTTTTCCCATATCCCTCTTACCATTATGTAATATCCCTAACCATCCGCCTCTTGTATTATTTTTCCTTCATTTTTCATCCACCTACCCAGCAAGAGAACAACTCCTAAGAGTGGATCTCAATTGCCAATGTCATCTGCATTTCTCATCTCTTTAGGTCAGTTCCATGCACTTGTAACATAGGAGAATGCTATTAATCCACTCATTCTCTCCTGCCGAGTATAGTTTTATATCTTTCTCATAATATTAAAAGGAAATGAAAAAGGTATTGAGCATACTTGTGTGATTATTTCATGCTCATTAAACCATGAAAGAGATTGATCATACTTGTGTCATTCTTTCATGCTCGTTAAACCATGGAAAAAAATAAGAAAAGAGTGGGGGGTTTTCACCATTCATCTATTATGGAAATGACAACATTAGTAGAGTCACCCTAGAACATGGCACCTGTTTGAGTCCCCATCATACAGTTGGGTTTTAGATTTCGTAGGTTTTGTTCCAATAATATGATTCAGAGATACTCCTCTAGTTGGTTCCTCTTCCAATCATTATGGAGAGTTCTTCTATTCCTCATGCGTTGTTGCATTGTATTCATCCAAATATTTTGTCTTACTTCCATGTCACCATTGTGTTGTGATATATGTTCAAGGGAAGTATAAGCCTGATTCATCAATTTGTTTTTTTGTTGACTTTCAGAGTCAACTGTCCTCGTGTTAGTTGTACTTTGCGATACTCTCTCTTCACACCATATATCTATGTATGTTTCATGTCGATTGATGAGGGATACATCGAGTCCCTTATTTGATGGATCTCTTCCTATCAACCTCATATGATTATATATGAGAGGGATTGAGAAACTAGATAGTACCTTGGAGCTTTTATTTCTCAGTGGAAGGCCTCCTCGTGATCAATAGTGAGTTTACATTATTGACTCATGATCGATTCATTATATGAGTGTTTGACATCAGCTCCTCTATTTACTCTTTCTATATTTTACTAGGTACCTTGAGGTCCATCTTCATCATCGGTGGGTCCCCTCACATGTATTAATGGTGTACCTCAATGAACAATAATCATATGGTTTCTACTATGCTCGACATCATCTCATCTATTATAATTTTTATATTTGTACCATCGAGGTTAGGGACGAATACCTTAGGCTTGGGGACACATCAATCTTTTACAACATCCCCTCCCAAGTTGTGATGGAGTATATCAATTGTATATGAGTAATTTGAAGAATTTGGGGGAGCTATCCTCAATGCTCCTTGTCTTCCTAATATCTATATGTTGTTTCATAGATCCACATTGTATTTTCTAGTGCCTATGATTGTGCTCATGGCGTATATCCACATTGTATTTTCTTTTGGCTACGATATTATTGATGACATGGATCCATTGTGTACTCTTTCGTGGACATCATATATAATTTCATTTCATGGATCCATTGTGTACTCTTTCATGGCCATGATATATAATTTCATTCCATGGATCCATAGTGTATTTTTTGGTGGCCATGCTCATTCAGAGTCTTTGTATGTATTCATAGAGGATTGGTCTATGTATATTCTAATCCTTGGTGTTTGATTCCATAAACATTTTTTTATTTCTGAAACTCCTTTTCTCTCTTCTCATGCTACCTCACATGGACACTATTTATTGTAATGTATTTCATCCATCCATTCCTTTCCTGACCTCACACATTAGGGGGAATCCATTATAGACTCAATTTACACCCTATAGCCCAGAAGGGAATCCATGAGAAGATAGAATCTAGAATACATCTTTTACCTAAGGTTTATTCCATTTTTTGAGATCCTTGTTGGACACCTAGTAGAAAACAAGTGAGGCCCTCACTGGTCACTAGTGGTTGAACAAGCAAGGCACTGTAAAACTTCTAGAATTGAGGAGTTATGTAATACTCCTGGGATGAACCCAAAATTGTAAATGTGAATGTAAAAATGCTTATGAGTTGGTGAGTTGTTGATATAATTTTGCATGCACCTTCCATGGTATAGTGTGCACACATACTGCACACTAAAATGATGAAGTGTGGACACTCCAGGATACTGCACACAACAAACTTAAGTGTGTTCCATTTTGAGGCCAGAGAGCCTTTATGTATATGTTGAGTTTTGTAGGCTGATGATCTCGTTTATTATAATTCAGAAGGCTTCTGTGATGATTAGGTCAGAGAGCCTAGATGCTAAAGGCTAGTGGGCCTATTTTTGTATATGTAAATACTCCTATCATTAATATAATACATCACTATGTGTAGACCGACCACGATTAAAGAGTATGGGGGACTAAACTACACTAGTTAGGGAAAGGGGATAAAAGTTAAGAATAAGGGGCTAAGCTAGGGAGCTTAAGCCAAAAAGAAATATTATATTAATATTCCTTAAAGTATAAAGTATGGATAATTATTTTATCCTAAAGTTCTAAGAATGGGGAGAAGTGGGCCAAAGTAGTCCTCAACATGACAAGTGTCAAGTTGGGAATATGCATACATATATCTTGGACTTAGTCCATTTTCCTATTATTCCATCATCATTCACTCACTCATTCAATTGTCCTTCGTACCTTCCTATACCTATATCTATAACCGTAACTTCATGTACTTGTATCCATAATCCTACCTATACCTATACCTGTATCCATACCTATACCTTTACCTATATCTATACATGGTTAGATTGGGAGCTGGACTGAAGAGGTGGTTTATTGGCCTGTTGTTGAAGCCTCAAAAAGGAAGGCGTGAAGTTGAAGGAATGTTGAGAAGAAAAGGGGAAAAATTCTTGGGGTGGGACATGCATGTGGGGAATGAGGGACTGTAGGTTGTTAGTTTGAGTTGGCACCTGTGACGAATTATTTCCTGTTGTCTAAGATACACCAGCTTGGTTAGGAATCCCTTTACCCGAGTGGAGTTTAGTCCCATCTAGGGGGTGACCCACTGTTGAGAGTGATGAGAAGCGTGGTTCAAGGCTGGTTGGTTTTAGGAAGGTCTGCACGCAATTGGTGATATTTCTACCAAGATAAGTGTCAATTGTGTGTTAAATTACATGTTGCATTATTATTTATGCATTTATTTTTATGGGTTTTTCCTGTGTGTGTTGCATGTGTATTTTTATTATTATTATGTATGAATATGTTCATTTGCAGAATGTATGTGTCTATTTTAAGCTTTATATATAAATTTTTGCAAGAGTTTCGGTGTGTATATGTTTTAATTTTGTATACAGTTCGAAAATTTTATGTGGCATAGCCCAGTTGGATGTTGGGGATGTTACAATATGGTATCAGAGCTCCAATTTTCAACATTGAGCCTGGATGGGCCGAGCAATTTGAATTGAAACAAAATTTCATGGATATTGATTTCAAAGTGGCCAAATTTCAAGTTACAGAGCGTCCATGGTAAAAATCAGAAGCAATTGCATGGAATTGGAAAAAAGCCCCAATTTATGTTGTTAAATTCATGGAAAACTTGAGAAGTTTAGCCAAGTGGTGAGATATTTTTAATTTAATATATGTTCTAGAAAATCTAGACCTAGAATTAGTCAAATTTGAAGTTACAGGGAAACCATGGTAGATGGAGCAAGATTAGTTGATTAAAATTCTCAATTCATGGATTGAGTCTGGGAAAACTTCATTCTAGGAATGTCAACCAGTAGCTATTTGTTGTTGCAAAGGTTGAATTGGTATTATCGGAGGGAAATTGAACAAATTTCGTAGTTGTAGAATTTCCATGGTGAAAATTGGGAAACGTTTGGCAAAATCCCTAATTTCTGTAGTGACATTCATGAGGAATTGATGTGCAGGAAAATGAAGGTGCACAGTTGTGTGCACTAAAAATGCATGATGTGCAGTGAAAAGCTTGTGATGTCTGGAAAATAAGGGTGCATGGTTGCATGCACTAAAATTTTTTGTTGCGCGATGTAGAGTGGTAATGTGCAAAAAATATTGGTGCGTGGGTGTGCACACTTTAATTTGGTGTTGTGTGGTGCAGAGTGGTAATGTGCAGAAAATATTGGTGCATGGGTGTGCACACTTAAATTTGGCGTTGCCTAGTGCAAAATCGTAATGTGCAAAAAATAGCGGTGCATGGATGTGCACACTAATTTTAGCACTCCACGGTATGGATTAGGTGTGTGCATGCATAATATTGGTGCGCGTGGTGCGCACAGTATTGGCAGAGCGTAGAGGAATTTTGTTGGTGCGCATGCAATGCAGGTATATTCTATCACACGACAGTTTAATTAATGGTGCACGCAGAGTACTAGTGCACGGTGGGAGCATACTAAAATTTAGCATGGTGTGGCACGTAGAGTACAATGTGTGCAGAATATTAGTATGAAACACAAAAATTGCACGCAACATATATTACTGCATGAACCAAAATTGTGTGCGGTATCTATTGGTGTGTGATACAAAAGTAGTGCACACCAGATATTAATGTGATAGAGAAGTGATCCACATTTGTTATAGGTGCGCAAAGCATGCACTACCATATCGTGTTACTGCACAGGCTAAATATGGGTGTAAATTTTCAAATTTATGTGCTCGAACTTGTTTGGATGGTGTACAACAGCACAAAACTAGTGAGTTTCTGTGACATTTTTATATTCTTTGAAGTTCATCTTTTTGTAGCACATTTTTGAGGCCCTAAACAACGTTTTGAGCTACTCAAAAAACCCGCGAACATAGTGTACCAAGGTACCCTTTGTCTCTACATCCCAAATTAAAGATCCCAAAGAGAGATTTCTAATGGTGTAAATTGTTCATCAAACAAAGGTTTTATGAGGAAGTTATAGGACAAATAGTGGAGGGTAAATTTTAAGACCCATCTAACTTCGAAGGGCCATAATTTTTTCCTCCGGAATAAAATCGAGGCACAAGAGCAGTCTATGGAAAGATATTGAACCATAGAAGACAGTCCTTGATTTGAATTAAAATTCTAGACATGTTAAAAATGTTTAAGACAACACAAAATGGACATGTAGCGTTCCAGAACCAAAACAATAATTGTCCTAGAACTTCAACGAGCTATAACTAGCAGTCCAAAAACTAGAAAGAGGTGAAATTTGGATAGACTTTCCAAAATATGTATATGAAGAAAAAAAATTGAGCTCTTACCAAAACTCCAATAGAGTAGGTGCAAAAATTCATAAGTACAACACATATTTTCACCAAGTCAAAGTGTGAACAAGAGAAATTAATGGACAATTTTCAAATAACCATAACTTTCTGCTCAAGACTCAGAATTGAGTAAGAAAGAAGGCATTAGAAAGGTCTTGGATAGTAGAATAAAATTATTCACCCTGAAAATTGATCTAGGAAATCAAGTTTTTAGGAAATCAGAAGAATGAATTATGATGCATTATTGGACCAAGATTGTACATAATTTCATAAATTTGTTAAATTATTTAGCCTAACAAATTTTGTTGGATGCACATTTTGAGGAGTTAACAACATTTAGTTCATAAGAGGTGAGAATGCTTAAATTTAGTTAAATATAAGGATAGGTACTCAGGGAAAGAGTGCTATGATAAAAATATTTCATAAGATTATGAAAATCCAAGACTACAAAATGTTAAGAGTGTGCAGTGGAAGCATGGTATGAATGACATCACTTCAAGGGTAAATAAATGAAGGTGCACATAAGTAAGGAGTGTCATTTGAGGCATAGGTGCATCAATATGGCATGATGGAAGGGGATTATGCAAGTCATGTTGAAATCAGATTGGTCAAGAAAGGAGAAAGTAATAGTCGTTAAGCAAATCCAAGTGTTGATATGATCAGATAAGGAAGGGATAAATCAAGTAACTCAAGAAGGAAGTTGGTGTTAACTATCCAAGGTTACTTCTGGAAATATAATTGCGTCATGTAGGAGTTGTATCATAGGAATCAAAATAATAGTGGAATGTTGAAAATTAATATCGCATAATATGTATTTGCAGGTCCATGAACATCCTAGGATAATGGAAGAAGAATTCATGAGGTAGATATCAAGCTAATGAGAATGAAGGAAAACACTTCAAGAAGGAAAGCAAGAATAATAGAGGATTTTTTATGCATTCCAAAGATATTGAATATATTTCCATGATAGGATGGAGATGTCAAGGCCAAGAAATACATAAAAGTGAAATGAATATCTGTAGAAAGTCAGTAAGGAACCATGGAGAAGAAAATGGTTTTATGCATGGTTTTGAATGAAAAAAAGATGGTTCCTGAGAAGAATCCATCTCAAGTGGCATAGATCCATGAGTGACATTTCAAGCGGGTGGAAGTATCACTTGAAATTATGATGGTAAATTAAAAGCAGTATTAAGTACTTTTAATTAATTCTATGCAGCTAGAGAAGGAGGAATATGTGCATCTTTAAAGTATGCTAGAGATTGTCTATGCAAGACAAGTTTGAGGATAGTTGGCAAGGAGAAGATAAGAGTGGAAGAAAACTCAAATACTAAAGTATTCATTCAAGAAAAATATGAAGTAGTTTAGTCTGAAAAGTAAATGGATGTTGAAAATCCAAAGTCTATAAGACAACATGATTGGAATTATAATTCATCCAAGTATGAGTTGGAATAGATGGATCTAAGAAATAAATAAAAGATGAAGGTTAATATCAGTTTAGTATTTGGTTGGAAATGCAAAGGCATCCAAGAGTAATTTGGCTAGAAAGTTCTCAGGTCATAAATAAGCATGTATAATGATTACAGTGAGATCATAAGAAGATTCATGAATTTGGAAGAATTGAAGACTTCTAGGATAAACAAGGAAAAGTGATACACAGAGAAAGAAGTTGTTGCAATTACTGTAGCAATAAGTATGTTATGGCTTGTTGGGGTAGCCATAAAGAGAGAATGTTTTCATGCTTGCAAGTGTTGTTGATAATGTTGTTGCATATGGAAGGAAGCAACAAAAAGTTTGAATGTTGATTATAAGACTGATAAGAGGCATGCGAGATTATATTGTCATCAACTAATTAGGTAGCATCAAATTCATTTAATGGCAGCTATGTAGGTAAGTATTTCTCTTTTGAAATTATGTTGTGTAATTTCCAAGGGGAAATTCAGGTAAGAATTTCCCCATATTTTATAATACGAGGTAGGGTATTGTTTAAGTGCATTAACATGAATAAGTTACCACTAGGTGTGGTAAAGGCTATAGGCTTGTTATAGTTATAAAATGTTTTTATCTTTTGAATGCACACATTGACATAGTAGCATGTCATGTTAATTTTGTTATGAGGTAATAACCAAAGAAATAAAAGATAAGAACTTGTTATAAGAATGATGCCAGGAAAACTATTCATGTATGAGACCAGAACAAGGTTGGATATTGAAAGGTATGGATATAGAAAGGTTATGTACCACAAAAATACCCAATGAGCTTCCTAACTTTAAGTAAAACTTGGACTGAAACCTTTTTGATAACACTAATGCACACCACAGAATTATATTCTTGGTGTAGTGTTTGGGTCGAAAAGGAAGGCATCTAAATAATCGAGAAGACAATGGGAAGTGTGTGGAGAATGTGTCAAGACATTGGCTAGATTTCCAATTTATGAATGGTGAGATACATGAATTAGATAAATATCATTATGAAAATCAATATAAAGGTGTATTGAATAAATAGGCATTGAGAATTGCACTCATGTCTAGTAAGTGATAGAATTGTATACTTAAATGCATTTGTTGAATGTGTTTTGTGAGTGCATGCATATATATGTTTTTGAATGGAAATAATTATACTAATGACAAAAATGTTGCTAAATCATGGAGATGAGAACATTTCAAGAACTGTTAGACATTGCAACAAGAAAGTTGCAAGTCATGTAGTCACAGGAATAGTGACTACAAAAAACAATTTTTTTAGAAAATTGAAATAATGAACTTACTGATATTAATTACCAACATGGATATGCATATAATGATGATTCATTCTATCTAATAAATTGTTTGGTAATTGTGATTGTATTGCTAGGTGTAGGAAATTCTAAGATCACTGCATAAGGTTTTTGTACATATTGAAATTAAAATATGATGTACTTGAAATACTGAGAATTTGTTTGTTGTATGCAAGATAGAATCATTCCAGGAAAAATGGTATTTAGCATGGTTCTTGATGAAAGCTAGAAGGAACACTACATCCTATTATTGCAACAACGATGAAAAAAGAAAATTATGAAATAAAATTTCATAATTTGGGAAAAGTCGAATTCCTTATGAAATTAATTTGATTTCTAAAATGGAATTTTTATAATGTTCTCTCATGATGACTACATATGTATGATGCATATGAGCTAAGGTTGATTAAAGTTGGAATGATGGGAAAGAACAACTATTGTTGAGGACACTAAGGCCCTATAATTGTAGAACCTTGGTGGGGTTCTAGTAATGGGTTAGTGCTCTCCTTGTGTGTGAAATCCTTGGCAAGATGGATTGTTGAAGGACTGCATAGGAGTGAAGGGATGCATGATCCTAGAAGGGTGAGTGAAACAAGGAGGAGTAAACCTAAGGATGATTATGGCATGGTAGCTGCCATAAGGAGGGTGTGTCAAATGGAACAATGAGCTAAATTATTTCTGGAAGAAGCTCTATGGAACAGAGAAATTGACTTCCAGCTGTAGTATGAAAGAATTGGTGCTGGAAAGTAGAGCACCAAATAGATAACAAGCTTCCAGTAGCTAAATATTGGATATTTTTAAATAATTTGAATGGTACATGGTATATAATGCACTAAGGACAGTGCATAAATAAGGGGACGGGATTGTAATACCCCTAGGATGAACCCCAAATTGTAAATGTAAATGTAAAAATTCTTATAAGCTGGTGAGTTGTTGATATAATTTTTCATGCACCTTCCATGGTATAGTGTGCACATGTATCATGCACTAAAATCATGAATTGTGCACATTCCAGGATACCACATGCAACAAAATTAAGTGTGTGCGATTTTGAGGCCAACGATCCGTTGTGCATATGTTGAGTTTTGTAGGTTGGTGAGCCAATTTATTATAAGCCAAAAGGATTATGTGATGATTAGGTCAAAGAGACTATATGCTAAAGGCTAGTGGGCCTATTTTTGTATATGTAAATACTCCTATCATTAATCTAATACATCACTGCATGTAGATTGACCACAATAAACGAGTATTGGGGACTAAACTCCACTAGTTAGGGAAAATGGATAAATTTTAAGGATAAGGGGCTAAGCTATGGATCTTAAGCCAAAAAGGAATGTTATATTAATATTCCTTAACGTATAAAGTATGGATAATTATTTTATCCTAAAGTTATAAGGATGGGGACAAGTGGGCCAAAGTAGTCCTAAACATAACAAGTTTCAAGTTGGGAACATGCATACATATAGCTTGGAATTATTCCAGTTTCCCATCATTCTGTCATCATTCACTCACTCATTCAACTATCATTCATACATTTCTACACCTATATCTATAACCATACTTTCCTGTACCTGTATCCATAACCGTACATGTACCTTTACCTATATATGTACTTATACCCATACATGTACCTATATATGTACATGGTTAGCTTGGGAGATAAACTGAAGAGGTGGGTTTTCAAGCCAATGGGATACTGAAGAGGAGGGTTGTCATGCTCGTGAGAAATTCTCTCTAGGTGAGATAATTGTTGGGAATTGATTTCCTGAAGGTGCCAAACTACAACTATAGGGCTCTAAGACTTCCTCACAGGCCTGTTACTAAAGCCTCGGAAAGGAAGGGGTACAATCAAAGGAATGTTGAGCAGAGAAGGGGAACACTTCCTAGGGTGGGATAGTCTTGTGGGGAATGAGGGATTATAGGTTGTTAATTTGAGTTGGCACCTGTGACGTAGTTTTTCCTATTGTCTGAGATATGTCAACCTGGTTAGGAATCCATTTACCCAGATTGAGTTTATTCCTAGCTCAAGGGTGACCCACTACTGAGAGTGATGAGTAACATGGTCTAAGGATGGGAGGTTTGTGGAATGTGTGCATGCAGTTGGTGATATTTCTACAAAGATAAGTGTCAATTGTGTGTTAAGTTACGTGCTACAATATTATTTATGCGTTTATTTTTATGGTTTTTTCATGTGTGTGTTGCATGTGCATTTTTATTATTATTCTTTATGAATATGTGCATTTGAAGAATGTATGTGTTTGTTTTAAGTTTTATATATAAAGTTCTGCAATATTTTTTGTTTGTATATGTTTTAATTTTGTATACAGTTCAAAATTTTTATGTGGCATAGCCCAGTTGGATGTTGGGAATGTTACAAGTTATGAGGTGATAGGCGAGGGATGAGTTGGATATTCATGGAAGTGGCCTAGTTACACACATCATTCAATTCTATGGTGGTCTCTATGAGATCTATAATCTCTCCCAAGCCTCCTGCAAAGTGTTATATAGAAAAGGAAATCCTTGGGAAAGGGAGGAAGAATCTAGAGTAATATTATGTTGTCCAATTGTAGAGGTACCTATTCCATCTAGCTCAGCTAGAAGTCAATGAATCCTAACCTAACCAGGGAGCTAAATGAGGAGCAAGGGGAAAGTAGGTCAAGGGAGCACACATCAACACCTAAGGTTTGCTTGATGTAATTTATCTTGTGTTATTAATAGATCATTTGGTTTTCCCTGGTATATTTGTATTTCATTATTCAATTGTTTAGATTTGATTCATCTCATTATAGATATGATTATAAGAAATTTAGATCTAGGATTCTAATCCCAAGTAGATATGTAGAGAAGGTATTGTTTGTATTTTGTACACATGAAGCAGGTTGTGGAGCTTGGAGCTAGAGTTTCAAGACTGCAACACCAAGGAGATACGAAGGACAACCTATCAAGAAAGGTATGCAAATATTCACCACTCCTTATGATAGTCATGAATATATGTGTTTGAATCTAGATCTAGTAAAACCATAAGAAGTCTATCCATTGTTCTTTCTAGGATTGCTAGGCTAATCCTAAGGAGATTTTTTTGTGTATTCAACAAGATCCGTGTGAGAAATAATCCCATGACAGAAATATGGCATATTGTCGTAGTTTTCTACTACATATTCCCTTCAATAAAATGGTGTTTCTGAGAGGAAGAACATAACATTAGTAGAATAAATTGGATGCATGCTAGTCTGAGGTGGAGGTCATAGAAAATATTGGAAAAACATTATTTCAAGAAAAACATGTTTGCAAAATAGACTAGTTGGTGTGATAATGATATGAATATTGGGTTAGAGTAAATAATACCATATGACATGATATATTGACAAAATAAATAAAATGGACCCATAAGGATTGAAAATAATCTTCTTGGGATATGCTCGTTATCCAAAGGGAGTGATCCAAAAAAATAAAAAGATATGTGCATTATAAGATATGTGGAATTTTATGAGATTAATATAGTCATGATGAATGGAAAATTTAATGGTGATTTTGTTGATATAAATATATTTTTATATTTTGAATTGTCTCACAACAATCAACAAACGGAACCAAAAACTATTCAGCAAAATGAATCTGAAGATGAAGGTGAATATGTTGAAGAGTTGATTGTGGGGACAAGGCCTCCTATTTGAAAACTAAAAAATTGGGCCACAACAACATCCTATCATAGTTTATGATTAGGCTAGTACCTCAAACTCGAGGAATATTCCCCAACTAATCATAAACCTTACTTGTAAGGTTTAGTTAAATGTGTTTGGGTAGGAAAATGACTGCAGAGGATGACATAAGATCCAAAAGTAGTGATGGTGTCTAAAGACATCGTTACACTGAAGAACAATAAATCTTCATGATCCAATCATAGAGTGATCCTAGGGATCATCTATAAATAGGTTTGATCATGGACCAAACCAAACAACCACGGATCAAATCGGTTGTACCCATCTATAAAAAGTGGATTTGGAATCCAAATGTGGACACTTCCAACCATTACTTTAGTTGATGATCGGATGCAAAGAATTGTAAACTCCCTGAACTATCAAGATGATCTTTAGGATGGAACCTAGTTTTCCTACACCCCTTTTTAAACTCATCTTGGAAGAAAACAAATTACATAGGACAAAACTTACCCCTCTAAATTTGTTCTGATTAGAAAAGTTGATCAAACACATTACAAAAAAACTCCTAAACAAGTCTGAACACTATCACCAACAACCTTGATCCAATACAAGTAATGAAATACTCAGAAGGCATTCATCCAATGTAAACTGGTTGCAAAATTGTTGTCCAAAGTTACACAATCCCATTCGGTCAGTCAACTAGACATCAAGACAACATGGGCCCATCGATCAATAAATCTGTTGACGGGTGAAATCGACCATCCGTCAACTGAGAGAGTGGAACCGGTCCGGGGTTGTCTAATAACCCAAGCCCTTTGGAATGAACCACCCTGATGGGTTTAGCGGCTCCGTTAGCCTATCTAAGGTCCTAGGAAAACCAAAGAGAAAAATAATCTAAACTAAATAATCTAACTAAAACAAATAAAACAAACTAAAATAATATAAAACTAAATAAAACAAACTAAACTAACTAATAATAATTAAAACTAACCTGGAAACGCTCCAGATTTGTCCTGTGTATGATGACTTCGAAGCTGGTCGGAGGAAGGAAACTCGCACCGGGTAATCCAAAAGCTTCTCGTAAACGATAGGCTGCAATGCTCTTTGAGTTGTTAACAGGACAAACAAGACATAAAAAATCATAACAATTATATGATTTATAAATCTCTGCAATAAGGGAAACCTGTTATGCAAAAACTTATACTTAATAATTGAACTTGTGAAGAAGAGAAATCTGTCATTCACAAACTGAATCAAGTAATTGCTATGTTTTTTAAACACTTGGAAGAAATCATATATGGATTATATTGATTAAATTATATCATTTGCAAAAGACTAAGATAGCTAAAGTAGTCATTAACCAAATGCAAATTGATACACATAAACATAAAACAAAATATTGATATTATGAAAAGCTAAAGTTGTAGCAGAATATCAAATTTCGTCTCAGTTTGTATTAAAATTCCATATCCTTGTTCTCCCACGAATGAGGATGATCATTATTACAAAAATGATAGGTATTTATAAGTCTTTCCACAGGGTAAAACCTCCCTGTAGATAGTATCAAACAGTTTACATAATCTGGGAAGATATTCCCAAAATCAACTAAACTAGGAAACTAAAATGAAACCAAAATATTTTAAATATCCTCCAACTGTCCATCCAATCCAATGCAATTTTGAATTCACCTGAAATGGATCAAAAGTAACAATTTAGAGAGATATTTTATGAGCAAAACAATAAAAATCAGATTCCAAAGACTTAGCTACAGAATCATTTGATTATGTAGCTAGTCTAAAATAACATACAGGATCAGAATGGAAATTGAATCAAATCTTTTTAATAAAATCAAATTGAATTAACAACCAATAACAAATCATTTCATTTGAGAATGGTATATCATTTGCAATCCAATAGAATCAAATTTTAATAACCGAATAGAGAAATAGTCATACTCTGTTTCAATTGTAATCAGGTAGACAGAACCAAACAATTTTAAAATCGCTTCATATCCAATTCGAAAAGTAATGCAATCAACAGATGACCAGCAAACGGTGTGTTTTTCCAAAAACAGGAGATACGATCCGATCAACACAAAATCGTTTTAAAATTGTTATAACTGTCATGACATTAAACGATGCACGCGACAGGTAGACCAATTCGAACAGGGATGAGAATCAACTCATACAAAATCGCAACCAGATTAATGTGAATTTGATTAGAACTGACATAAGTGATAATTGGTTATTGTAAAATGGGCAAATAAACTCGATTGGTTTTGAACGAAATTATTGATTTCAAACGAATAATGATCGAGTTTAACATAGAAACAAATCATGAATCCGGACATAACCAATCTCATTTTACAAATCAAATTCAAACAGAGTATCTATCGCAAATACGAATCCAACTGATAACATGGTCTAGCTAACAGTAAACCAATGTGAATTAACCGGTTGGGTTTTTAGCATACTCATTATGAATGAAATCTATTTTATGATTTGAGTGTGTTATAACGAAATCGAATCGAAATATGATTGCATTCAAAATTGAATATGAGAAAAAACTCTTGTCGAGAATAGATGCAAACGACTTCAATTGACAGCAGAGCATCCATTTTAACTCAATCAAACAAATCAAATCCACACTAAAATCAATCAAATCAAAGAAAATCTAAGAAAAGCTAAACTGGGAAAACGAACTTCCATTTAGTCAAAGAAAAGATATGTATAGAATGCATACAATGTAACAGAGCCAATCAATGCTATAAACAAAACTATTTGAAACCAAATTCGAATCGTTACATAAACAAGTGATATCAAAATATACCTGTGTGATGACAAGGCTTCTTAGTTATGCCAATTTAGAATTCATGACAGCCATGGCTGATTCCACATTTTTAAACAAGATGGAGCCTGTCATCTTTTGTTTCTTATCAGTGGCTTGTAGCTTGGCCTTTTGACTGGTAAGCAGTGCAACCTGGTCCTCCAAAGATTGAATTCTTGACTAGAGAATCGGAACATCCAGATAATATCGCTCTAACCACGAACTGCATTGATCACAGGGTGGCACTGTAGGTTTAGATAGAGCAGGAGAGGGTTTGGGTAAATGACCAAGGGTTTCACAAGGCAACTTAATGCCTGGGTAGTTAGGGTCGTCCTGTAGGTTGGGGGGTAGGTTTGACCCAAAGTCATACGAGGTTTCAGCACACAAACCTTGTGAATAGGGATACTCACTAGCCAAGAAATGGTCCACTTCCGAATCGAAGTCCTCGCTCAACACGATAGGGTTAAGCTCGACCGGGGGTTTTGGCTTATTTCTTGCCATTCGTGAAATCAAACGGGAATTCTTTTTCCCTTTGGCTTTTGCAGTGAGGTTTGCTTTGGGCTTCTTGCTCACAGGATTTACAGTCTCAACGTTCTTAGTCACAGTGTGGGGTAAGTCGATAGGAGGGCCGGCCGAGGGTTTAGGCAATAGGATATGGTAGAGCACTGGGGGTACAACTTTAACCTCACTCACCACTAGTTTTTCAACCTGTGGAGGGTTCAAATCCTCAAAACCATTCCGAGCAATGAAATTGCTTCAACTATCTTTGTGCAAATTCAAATGATAGACAACAATAAGCTTCACCAGCCCATAATGAAAAAGGCTACTATCATCCTGGTTTATTTTGTACTTCTTTGACATTTTAAACAGGATTCTATACATATAATAGGGCATATTGAGCTGATAACCCATAAAAACCATAAGCAAACGCAGGTGGTGTGGGAATACAAACCCGTACCGACCCTCACAGGTGATAAACTGTTTGATTATCATCAATAAATTGTGCCAACGTTGTTTAAGCATGGTCACGGGCATACCTTTATCACAGGAGGTGATTTTACGTGACTGGAAGAGCAGTGTCCATGGGACCTTCTCTACTTTGTAATTCTTGGACCATCATTGTCCAGTGGCGGGCAAACCCGTAGCGAGACTGATAAATTGTTCATCGATTTCCAATTGAATATCGCCGACCTTGGCTTGACAGCCATCAAAGGTCAAAGAAAATTGTCAAGCTACGCAGAGGTTAAAACCCTTGAATCTTTGTATAAACGGAAGCCACCCATTTTCTTTGAGGTCACCGCGGGCACTGTCAAACATCAACAGAGTTTGGCTCCCATTGGGTTCAGCTCGGACGACTGGTGCCATGAATCGAGCACATGGTAAGGGTTTGGTTCGAATTCACCAATGCATAGGAGAAGAGTTATTTAGTCTAACAACAATGAAGGATCAAAAGGGGGAAAGAATTAATGTGCGCATGCGAGGGTGGTGGAGTTATTCACCGCCATACAAAATAGTTATGGTGAAGTACAACCGACAAATTCCACATCTGTTCAATCAATCATAGCATAGCTCAAAAAACCATATCGTTTGGTCAACCAAAGAATCGAATTGTAGGTGTTATGCTAACGCACCAAATCAACGTTAGAGTATAGTTTTAAAACCATCGACATTCAATCATGAAACCAACATCAAATGTTATCCATGCGCCATTGTATAAACTTTTAACCAATGTGCCGATTCATATGCATATAGTTGACAAGCCACAAATTATCAAGGATTAACATAAGGATTATATTATATATGTATAAACAATTAATCAAAAACCCCTATGCATTTTTATAGAATCAATGATCAGGCGAGTCATAAAAAGTGTAAGTCAAAAAGCTCAATGCCTTACAAACTCAATAAAATCAAGTTATGCAATCAATATAAAAATGTCGAATGAGCACAATCTGAAAGTCTTTTCAACCAAATATGATAAACAAAAGGTAAGTGCAGTAGGCATATCGATAAAATATCATGACAATGCAGATAGTGATCGAAAAACAACTTCGAAAGGAGAAGTTTTCATGCTTTCAGTCGTGAAAACTTAACGAAGACAAATGTGTAAATGTCGCAAGGAATGAAAATGTCGTCAATTTGAAGAATGCGACGAAAAACTTGATATTCGCAAGACATAGGTGTAGGCAGCTTATAATATCGTAGAAAAAGGTGAATTGGCTGCCAACAATGGCGACACACTGGTAGAAGCAGTTATCTCTGTAAAAATAACAAACTCAGATTAGGACAGCCAAGAAAATTTCAACTCAAAATATCAACCAGAAAATTGTACAAATATCATTATCAATCATTTTTTTCCAGCAGTGTTTCAAAAGATGAAAACCAATAACAGTCTTAAGATCAACAAGTCACGATATTAAAGATAAAATATTCGATATTGTTGGCATGGCCACTGCTGCCAGCAGGCGTCCATAGCCTCGACAGGGTTTCCATTTAACCCACTCTGACATCTGTATCCTGTCAAGAAGTTCTAGATCAGAATAAAGGACATTAAAGAGGTTTCTCATATTTTTTACAGATTTTCATGTACCCGACATTGCTTCGCTGCCAGTAGGCCTGTTCAGTACCCCGACAAAGTTGTCTTAGCGCCATGCATGCATTTACCCGCTGCCAGCGGACCTGTTCAGTATCCCGGCGGGTTTACAAACACTTCCCACAGCTCTTATTAATTTTTATTTTGTTTTTCTTTTGTAGATAGCTGAGCGGGGTGACGCTAAAAGTCTTGATATTTTAACATAATGTTTTAGACCTGATCAGAATTTTTTAGCACTGTCCTTTATTTATCTCTAGAGATGTTTTATAAAAAACAACTTCCTATGACAGGGAGACATCTTTTGAGTCATTCCTTTACGGAAAAGGGACAGCGTAAAAATATAATAGATGATCATGACAAGCTTTAATTAGAGATTGAAATCAGTAAACTTCTTTCAAACAACAAAATTTTCCAACATAGATATCAATTTCAGAGATATACCATTGATGTTTGTATAAATTTTCAGAAGTTATTTCAGCGAAGAAAAATTTTCTATTGTCTTTGTCCGAATAGCTCAGTGTACAGGTATGTGTATGTTGAAAAGCAAAAACTGGTAAGCATAAGGGAGAAATCCAAACACACCAGCGAAGAAAAAATTGGAAAGCAAAGAAATCCAAACAACAAAAACAAAAAACAAATATACACAGAAGGTGCATCTGAAAACCTCATGCAACAATCCCCTGGGAAACTGAAA
>ML780117.1:1439713-1463774 GCA_009831015.1 Picea engelmannii
TTCCTGTGAACAAAGTGCATTTTGAGGATGAAGGTTTAAAGTTTCTTCTTCTAGTTGCGTAACTCCTTCTCTAATCAGTTTCATAGGAGTACTAGAACATTCAAGAAGATTTTCGTTGCTTAAGTGTTCTTCAATGACTGATTCTAAATGTTGATTAGAGCATGAGTTACAAGAATGAGGGTATTCACCTTGAGCCAGAAATAAATCATCTTCCATACTAGTCTTAGACTGAAAATACAATGATTCAAAGGAAAAACCAATTTGGTTGTCAATAAGAACCTGATCAATAGATTCTACCTCCCTGGCTTGTTCAACATTGTCGGAAGGATCCTTCTCTTCTTGCGAAGAGAATTGTTCTTGCAGTTGAGTGATAGAATTTTCAATTGGTTCTTCATTCGTGATTGAACCTGACTGGATGGAAGGGATGGAAGCATCATAGAAGAGATTTAATGCCAATGACATGTCATCGAGATTAAATTTACAGAGGATGTGATAGACTCTTGTCAAAAATATTTCTGAAGATGAATCGTCATTGATTAGCGAAGTATGAAATTCTTCACATAATTGATTGAAATCATAAATTTCAAAAGCATCTAGAAACTCATCTACAAATTGAAACCAATCAAAAATGTGACATGATGGAAAGGATTCAAACCAATGTTTGATTCGACCTCTAAAAGTAAAAGCGAACAGCCTGCATAAAACTCCTAAATCTGAGATGTCATGTTTGATGCATTTGCACCAAAACTTGTTAAGGTAGTCTTTAGCAGATAATTTGCCTTCACCATCAAAGGTGAGTTTGGACAAGCATGAGACTGTCTTGTTGGGAACATCGGGTAATGAGAAGTTGAAATCATGTTCCAACACAGTGATTTGGGTAGCCATGGGGAAAATTGAATGCATTAAAAATAAAGGCTTTGACAAGGCCAGCTTGTCAGTCGGCCCTCCTTTTAGCGCCATTTTTTGACGGGCGAAATCGACTGTTCATCAACTGAGAGAGTGGAACCGGTCCAGGGTTGTCTAATAACCCAAGCCGTTTGGAATGAACCACCCTGACGGGTTTAGCGGCTCCATTAGCCGAACTAAGGTCCTAGCAAAACCAAAGAGAAAACTAATATAAACTAACTAATCTAACTAAAACAAATAAAACAAACTAAACTAATATAAAACTAAATAAAACAAACTAAACTAACTAATAATAATTAAAACTAACCTGGAAACGCTCCAGATTTGTCCTGTGTATGATGACTTCGAAGCTGGTCAGAGGAAGGATACTCGCACCGGGTAATCCAAAAGCTTCTCGTAAACAATAGGTTGCAATTCTCTTTGAGTTGTTAATAGGACAAACAAGACATAAAAAATAATAACAATTATATGATTTATAAATCTCTGCAATAAGGGAAACCTGTTATGCAAAAACTTATACTTAATAATTGAACTTGTGAAGAAGAGAAATTTGTCATTCACAAACTGAATCAAGTAATTGCTATGTTTTTTAAACACTTGGAAGAAATCAGATATGGATTATATTGATTAAATTATATCATTTGCACAAGACTAAGATAGCTAAAGTAGTCATTAACCAAATGCAAATTGATACACATAAACATAAAACAAAATATTGATATTATGAAAAGCTAAAGTTGTAGCAGAATATCAAATTATGTCTCAGTCTGTATTAAAATTCCATATCCTTGTTCTCCCACGAATGAGGATGATCATTATTACAAAAATGATAGGTATTTATAAGTCTTTCCATAGGGTAAAACCTCCCTGTAGATAGTATCAAACAGTTTACATAATCTGGGAAGATATTCCCAAAATCAACTAAACTAGGAAACTAAAATGAAACCAAAATATTTCAAATATCCTCCAACTATCCATCCAATCCAATGCAATTTCGAATTCACCTGAAATGGATCAAAAGTAACAAGTTAGAGAGATATTTTATGAGCAAAACAATAAAAATCCGATTCCACAGACTTAGCTATAGAATCATCTGATTCTGTAGCTAGTCTAAAATAACATACAGGATCAGAATGGAAATTGAATCAAATCTTTTTAATAAAATCAAATTGAATTAACAACCAATAACAAATCATTTCATTTGAGAATGGTATATCATTTGAAATCCAATAGAATCAAATTTCAATAACCGAATAGAGAAATAGTCATAGTCTATTTCAATTGTAATCGGGTAGACAGAACCAAACAATTTTAAAAATCACTTCATATCCAATTCGAAAAGTAATGCAATCAACAGATGACCAACAAACGGTGTGTTTTTCAACCAACAGGAGATACGATCCGATCAACACAGAATCGTTTTAAAATTGTTATAACTGTCATGACATTAAACGATGCACGCGACAGGTAGACCAATTCGAACAGGGACAAGAATCAACTCATACAAAATCGTAACCAGATTAATGTGACTTTGATTAGAACCGACATAAGTGATAATTGGTTATTGTAAAATGGGCAAATAAACTCGATTGGTTTTGAACGAAATTATTGATTTCAAACGAATCATGACCGAGTTTAACATAGAAACAAATTGTGAATCCGGATATAACCAATCTCATTTTACAAATCAAATTCAAACATAGTATCTATCACAAATACGAATCCAACTGATAACATGGTCTAGCTAACAGTAAACCAATGCGAATTAACTGGCTGGGTTTTTAGCATACTCATTATGAATTAAATCTATTTTATGATTTGAGCGCATTGGTACACGCTTAAAATAAACAACATTGTTTTCGAAGAAACAGAGTCACATTGGAAATGATTCGAGTTGAAATCCTGTTCTTTTAAATAATCAAAATGGCACAACAAACCATAACAATTAACCTCATCGAAATCGTTACCAATCATAGAGTATGCGTTATAACGAAATCGAATCGAAATATGATTGCATTCAAAATTGAATATGAGAAAAAAATCTTGTCGAGAATAGATGCAAACGACTTCAATTGACAGCAGAGCATCCATTTTAACTCAATCAAACAAATCAAATCCACACTAAAATCAATCAAATCAATGAAAATCTAAGAAAAGCTAAACTGGGAAAACGAACTTCCATTTAGTCAAAGCAAAGCTATGTATAGAATGCATACAATGTAACAGAGCCAATCAATGCTGTAAACAGAACTATTTGAAACCAAATTTGAATCGTTACATAAACAAGTGATATCAAAATATACCTGTGTGATGACGAGGCTGCTTAGTTATGCCAATTTAGAATTCACGACAGTCGTGGCTGATTCCACATTTTTAAACAAGATGGAGCCTGTCATCTTTTGTTTCTTATCAGTGGCTTGTAGCTTGGCCTTTTGACTGGTAAGCAGTGCAACCTGGTCCTCCAAAGATTGAATTCTTGACTAGAGAATCGGAACATCCAGATAATATCGCTCTAACCACGAACTGCATTGATCACAGGGTGGCACCGTAGGTTTAGATAGAGCAAGAGAGGGTTTGGGTAAATGACCAAGGGTTTCACAAGGAAACTTAATGCCTGGGTAGTTAGGGTCGTCCTGTAGGCAGGGGGTAGGTTTGACACAAAGTCATACGAGGGTTAAACACACAAACCTTGTGAATAGGGATACTCACTAGCCAAGAAAGGGTCCACTTCCGAATCAGAGTCCTCGCTCAACACGATAGGGTTAAGATCGACCGTGGGTTTTGGCTTATTTCTTGCCATTCGTGAAATCAAACGGTCATCCTTTTTCCCTTTGGCGTTTGCAGTGAGGTTGGCTTTAGGCTTCTTGCTCACAAGATTTACAGTCTCAGCGTTCTTAGTTACAGTGTGGGGTAAGTCGATAGGAGGGCTAGCCGAGGGTTTAGGCAATAGGATATGGTAGGGCACTGGGGGTACAACTTTAACCTCACTCACCACTAGTTTTTCAACCTATGGAGGGTTCAAATCCTCGAAACCATTCCGAGCAATGAAATTTCTCCAACTATCTTTGTGCAAAGTCAAATGATAGACAACAATAAGCTTCACCAGCCCATAATGAAAAAGGCTACTATCAGCCTGGTTTCTTTTGTACTTCTTCGACATTTTAAACAGGCTTCTATGCAGATAATAGGGCATATTGAGCTGATAACCCATAAAAACCATAAGCAAACGCAGGTGGTGTAGGAATACAAACCTGTACCGACCGTCACAGGTGATAAACTGTTTGATTATCATCAATAAATCGTGCCAACGTTGTTTAAGCATGGTCACGGGCATACCTTTATCACAGGAGGTGATTTTACGCGACTGGAAGAGAAGTGTCCATGGGACCTCCTCTACTTTGCAATTCTTGGACCATCATTGTCCAGTGGCAGGCAAACCCATAGCGAGACTGATAAATTATTTATCGATTTCCAATTGAATATCGTCGACCTTGGCTCGACAGCCATCAAAGGTCAAAGAAAATTCTCGAGCTACGCAGAGGTTAAAACCCTCGAATCTTTGTATAAACAGAAGCCACCCATTTTCTTCGAGATCACTGCGGGCACTGTCAAACATCAACAAAGTTTGGATCCCATTGGGTTTAGCTCGGACGACTGGTGCCATGAATCGAGCACATGGTAAGGGTTTGGTTCGAATTCACCAACGCATAGGAGCAAGACATAGGTGTAGGCAGCTTATAATATCGTAGAAAAAGGTGAATTGGCTGCCAACAAAATCAAACACACTAAGTTAATTAGTCTTTTTGAATCCAACAGTCTCTTTTAATCCAGAAAGTCCTTTTATTAGGTACAATAAGGAATAGTACATATCCCAACAACACATTTGAACATGGTTTGGTTGGTCTCAACAAATCTAATTTGATTCAACAAGAAACAATGGAGTCAACAAGAATAAATTAGTTGGGTTTACACATCAATAACTTCAATTACTCCCCCCCTTAAACATGATTTTTGGGATCTAAAAGTATCAAAAAACTCATGGATGAACAACAACTATTTGAAGGTCCATTCGATGAATTCTCATAATAAAGTTATTCATCAAACACTCAGTCAAAAATCTAGTTGACTGTCATCTCTGGTTGAACCTCTGTCAACCAATATCCAAGGAAATCAAAAGTAGTTAAGAGAAACATTGCACAATTGTACAATTGATGAATCACAATGATATGACGTTCTCAAACATATAGTCAAATTATTCCATTACCATCCATCAATCTGACCACAATCTATCTTGGTAGTTGGCACTGGTCCATGGTTCTATCTTTCACGTATCTTCTATAAAGATCAGAAATAGTGATTGTCAATCCTTCGATATTTATGGTGAGTATGACGATAAGGCACATTTTTTTTGCTGGATAAGAAAATGAAGTATCCTTAAGGTCTGGTTCACTTACAGTAGTAGAACAACTTGACATATAATCTACTTTGTCATCGATGATGATATTTTCAAATTTTGGTTTGTTAGGAACAACCAACTCATCAACCTATTTATCACAATTAACAATAGGTTTTTCTTCTAGAAAACCATTATGAACTCCACCTGCAATAAATAAAACTTCCCTAGTCCCAACAACTCCAGGTGTAGGTACGTAGGTAACAAAAAAATCATATCCAAGACATGTTCATGGTGAATTCATCTTAGGTGTAATAGGAACAACAATTCTCTGTCAATTTTCCCAAGTCCTACTCTAGTATATCACATCTTGCTTAAGAATTAAGAACCGATACCTAAAGTGTGTTTCTCAAAACTAGGAGAAATAACATTGTTAGTAATGAATAAATCAACAACATCTTGATGAAAAATACCATCAAGAGGTGAATAAGTAATAGGTTATCCTAGCAACTCAATAAAATTATTATTTTTATCAGCAATTTGCAGTCAACCAACTTCATCTTCGAGGTTTTGTTTGTAGTCCTACAATCCCTAAATAATCTCATTCTTCTCAATCAATTGTAGTAGAAAGGAATCATAATATTCTTTCAATGTTTGATATTGATCAAACATGCAGTTGTTATCAACTTGAGGAGGATCACCTTCGACATGAAGCTCATCAAGAGAGGCTTGTAAGTGGGCAACTTCACAAGTCAATTGGGTATTGGTTTTCATCATCTAGTATATTTCCACTTTGAAGGAAACATTTTTTGAGTGAGGGAGAGCTTTAAATTTTTCATTCCAACATTCAAGAAAGTCATCCTTGTCTTGAAATTCATTTGCAAAAGTCTAGAAAAATAATTATGTCATTATTTCTAGTGAGGAAACCCTCTTGAGTTTATCATCTAGGGAATTATGGAGTATGTTATATCCATTATTTAACTAATTATTCAATCCTACATTTTCTTTCTGAAAAAATGAAATGAAATACTTATTGACGAAAATGATCAACAACTTTTTGGTCATGGAGTTCCTACAATATTTGACCCATTGTCAGATATATTGTAAAACTATCAATATTGGTTAGATTACGTCAACAATGTTGATAACATACCATAAAACAATTCAAAGTTGTAAATTTTCCACTATGTAATAATTCAGTATCAACAACAAGAACCAAATAATATAGATACAATCAATTTCAGAGTGAGTATGTGAAAATTAAAAAATTCTCATGCTATAATATCACCATTAGAAAATAGAAATAACAAGGGAAATGGATTATATTTTATCAACCATATGCTAGGTGTTTTAGTCAATACAATCTTAGCAAATATGTCACAAGTATAACTTCAAAAAATTCATCGAATCATACTATCATTTATTTAGGGTAATACCACGTTACATATTAAAAATGAGTTTGCAAGTCGACCAAATAAAAGGTGAAATTAAATATTTGCAATTAGGGGTTATAAAAACACACATAAATTGAAGGCTACTTGGATCCCCTTTCCAGCTGACAACAAATATCTAGGGAATATATTGATAATTTTGGTTGAACCACAGTTGACAAGATCGACCCACTAGTTGACAACAAAGATGTCAGTCCACTACATTTAATTCAAGTTGAAGAGAACACGAGAGCTAGGGAATCCACACTAATCATTGGTTAGTATTTCAAATTTACTTTAGTTGAATCCTCCTCGATCAACAATAGAAAATATCATGTTCACCAAGTGAACCAAAAAAGTCATTCAAACCCTCCAATGGGTCTTCTCCCACATGATCAAGTTGAAAAAGTGGTAAACATTGGTTGATGGATAGTCTAGGGAGTACGGTCAAGTGAGTTCAAGTCAAAGGGACTGACTAATTCATATCTCTAGTAAAAAAAAACTCAAACTTGTACAATCATTGAATCACCCTCAACATTCCACCAATGTGGAGCAACCATAATAAGTCCAATTCTCCAAGAAATGCAGGGATGGTTCCAAGTTATTTGTTTGTTAAATGATACTTAGAACACATAGTGATACCTAGAGTACATGGAAAAAAATATTCCCATGTCTTAGTAATCCTTGGCAGGAAATAAAATCCTCACAAAACAAATGTTGGTAATGAGTCTCCAATTTTGAAAAAAAAAAATCACAAACCTCAACAGAGATCAACAACTTCACGACTTGTTTCAACCTCATTCTCATTCTCTGTAAACTCGAGATCACAAACCAAATATCTTTGATACCATGTTTCGAAAGTAAAATAACCACATAGGAGAAAAGAGGTTCAAAAAGTAGTGTTGGTTCTTGAAGACATCGTTACACTAAAGAACAAGAGATATGCATGATCCAATGATAGACCAATCTGAGGGATAATATACAAATAGGTTTGTTCATGGACCAAAGCAAATAGATTTGGATCACATCGATTGTACATGTCCATAAAATGTGGATCTGGAATCCAAATGTGGACATGGTCAGCCATTAGTTTAGTTGGTGTTCGGACCCAAAGAATGTCCAACTCGCTTAAATGATAAGGTGAGGTTTATAATGGAACCCAATGTTCCAAGAAAATGGGGATGCAATGGTAGAGAAACTCGACATATGAACAAATCCATATGGTGAGCATGTTTTCATTTTGGAAATAGTTGTAAAGCCTAATAATTACCAAGGAGAACTAAACAATACAAGGCATGTTGTGGAAATACATGCCACTTTCTACTGTTTATTTTTTTTCAAGTGTTTGTGATGAAAAACCCAATGCACATGGAGGAATTTTAATTCTCGTCATCATAGCATAACTCTAGATCATTTTCTATGTCATTATGATTATCACAATAGAAATAATGTACTACATTATAATTTTATTTGTTTCATGTGTATGCTTTTGGAATCAAGTTAAAGACATTTTATTGTATCTGATTATTAATTATTATTATCCATTCATTAGTTATAATTATTAATTTTCCCTATATGTTTCTTAGCATTTGTGGATGAAATTTCTAGTAAACCTTTCATCATAAACTAGTTCCCATAACCCATGGATATTGTCCAATATCCTTTCTCAACAAAACAACAATAGAGTTATCGATTCTTTAGGAAAATGTGTTATAATTTCCAAGCGATATGTAAGTGAAGTTAATGGATTGTATACCCTATTATAGCTCAATAGAATCTGAAACATGAAGGCCTAGGATTTAGTGGATAAGAAGAAAGTACAACTTTAGTTCAAACCACCTTTGTCAAGGAAAGAGGAATGAGACTCAATAAACCATTCCCATGGAGGAAAATACAACTAGAAACTAACTGGGAAAGTGGCTTCTTAAATATACTTGTAGAAACCCAGATAATATAAATAAGGGGATGATTATACCACACGAATATAATCCAACACATGGTGGATCAGGAAACCAAGATCATAAGAATAATCACAAATAAAAAAGGTATGATGTGGAATATTTAGTTTGTTTTTGTTGATATAAAATAGGCCATAAGGCTAGAAATTGTTGTCATTCTAGCGGGACAAGTATCCCATGTATTAAATATTTCCAATACTACATATTGACTAGACATTGGTAGGACCAATGTTGCACTATAAGGATAACACCTTGTAGTGAAGGTTGAACCTTCACGAAAAATTTATCCCTTTTGTATTTATAGCGGAGTTTTTTAGGGATTGAAGTGACGAGATTTTTTTTGTAGAGTTTGTATTTATCCAAATTATGCAAACACACTGGTGTGCTCAGAAACATAATTCTCCAGTGCTAAACTAACAAGTCACACTGATAATTGTTATTAATATAAAATGTTAAAATTCCATTTGTATTTTAAAAGATAAATAAAATGTATATCGGTGCTCCACAACAAATTAATATCATCAGTGTGCATATGAAGGATGCAGAAGATCAAGTTAGAATAATTAAATATTCAATAAAAAAAATCAATTTAAAAAAACCAAAAAACCTTTTCCAATGCATTGAAAAAACCTAAACACCTTAGTGTATATATGATAGTGGTCCACTGAAAAATAATAAAGGTGTTCTTAACAATACTATATCCTTGATTTTTTTTAACATATAGCCAAAAAGACAGTTGGTTCCTTACTCATCCTACCATGCACCAATGTGTCTCACTATGTGGCACACCACAATAGGGTAAACATTAATAAATCATACCGGTGCATTCTAGTACGATAGAATGCACTAGTGTGTCTTACTATCAAACACACCGTGATAGGAAAAAATATATATAAAAAATCCAAACCAAATTTCATTATCACATTTCCTTCTATACCTACAACCACTCACAGAAGCACTGATGCTCACACTCCTTCTGTGGCCACCTCATTTTTAGTTCTTTACAATGTTGCTTCTTTGGATCAATAGCTTCGATGATAGATTCCATACATTTTCAAATTTTGGAAAATAATGCACATTTTATTCTATTTTTCTATGGGGAAATCATTCCTCCTCAGAAATAAGAGATGATATAAATTGTTTTTTACCTTCTTGTTTTCAATTTCATTTCATTAAAATTAAAATTGGGCTTAGTTTGGAATTTTTTACAAATTTTATAAAAAAAATTGCGTAGTGCGCTCCACTGGTTAATCTCACCCTGGACTCAGTGGTTTCTCCTATGAATGTACAATAAGCACCTCTAGAGATGCATATAAAACTATTGAATGCACTACTAAAAACTATGAACCACACACCAAAATGGTATGTGTGCATTATTAGTGCATCTTTTCTTAGAAGAGACATTATATTTTCAATAAATGCACTTGTGCATGTTGGATTACTGAGAGGGGGCTTGAATAAGTAATAGAGAAATTTAATCCTTTTTCACCATAAAACGCAAGTGTTATATCAATGTAGCATTATCATCCAATAATTGTAGAGTAAATAAACAATGAACAAAAATGAAATCATACACATACACAATACACCAATGTTTATACGTGGATACACAAAGCGGGTGAAAACCACATAATTCTTTTTCTTATATGTCTTGAAGAATTACATTCCACCAAATTCCTTTGTTTTCCAGCTGCAACTAGAATGAGGCTCCAACCACCTAGTTTCTCGGGCTACAACCTTAGGCAAGCTCCAACTCCCCAATTCTCTGGCTACAACCAGAAGGAGGCTACAACCCCCTATGTTCTCCATCTACAACCGAAAGGTGGCTACAACTACCTTTCCTTTCCCCTTCCAACCACCCTAACGTAGAAGTAGAATGATGGAACCATTGTCACACTATCACTGTGAGATATACCACTATAACAACTTGTACCAATCAACCTATAATCAACCTATACCATAAACAAATGCATCAACCTATAATCAACCTATACCATAAACAAATGCATCAACCATGCATCAACCCGTACCAAAAAACCTGTAATCATCTTGTACCATAAACAAGTGCATCAACCATGCACCAACTTGTACCTCAACCTGTATGATGCTGATCCCCCTTATCTCCTTGCGGATTTGCGACCTCCTGGTCTTGGATCTTCGAATCACTGAGATGAATCAGCTCTTTGGGACCCTTCTAGAACCTAAATTAAGTCACACAGGTCCTTTCTCCCTAAGGCACAGGTTTTATGTAACCCACGGACTTCTACTAACCCCATGTTCCTTTTCTTCGAATTTGATTGACGACCTCTAGATCCCTATGACAGGCCCCTTCTTCTTCATATGACCATGGGTTATGACACGGGGATAAACCCTTAACGACACTGCGTGACTACGGGCTTCGATCATTTTCACAACATCTAATACCAAAATTCCTATGGCTATGATTCTCTTCGCGAATTCGGGTTTCGGTTCTTTTGAGTGCAACTGACTCCCCTTTCCCCGAACTCCGAATCCATGAAACCTCCTGGACCAGATCTATGGCCCACACTTTTCCATCATCCAACGACTGATATTTCCCTCTGATCCCACTTCAAGTGACTTTTAATTCAATTCCCCTTTTCTCTATTTCTCCCGGAGTATCAACTCTCTGAAGTGACGGATCTTCTGCGACGCGTCCTTCATCAACATGCGTCTAGGATTTTTCTTCTTACCTTTTGGAGATTCATTTGACTTCTGGTGAATGGCTTCTCCTTCTCCTTTCTCCTTTATCCACAGTCCATGATCTGGTGATGTGTTTCCTTCCTATATCGATGACTCCTACGGACTTTGCTACTTTGCGCTTTGGCAATTTTGCACACTCCACGCACATTTTTTGTTGATGTGCTTTTCTCTAAATCACACAGATATCCACCACGTGTTCTCCTAGATCCAATGGTCTAGATCTACTTTGCAGCTATGGGCTTTGGGAGTTTTGGACGCTTCACTGTCACTTTTCCCCAAAGTGATGTTCCTCTGAACTAGCAAATCTCCTGCCACACATCCCTTCTTCATGGATGGCTATGATTTATTTCGTAACTTTGGGCTTTGGGAGTTTGGTACATTTCATCCTGACTTTTGCCAAAAGTGCTCTTCTTCCAAAGTGCGCAGATGTCTACCATGCATCCCTTGCAGATCCAACAGTATGGATTTACTTCAGTCGCTTCGACACTTTTGCTTCTGGTCCACACGGATCTCCCGAAGCTCTTCCTCACGAACCCTTGGATCTGCTTCCACGTATCCTTGTCTACACTGAAGGCTATGATTTACTTTGTGTCTTCAAGTCTTCGGCGATCACACTCTTTGAACACCTCCAAACCTCCAAAGTGCTACTTCTCCACAGAGTAGGATCTGGCAACACTTGTCCCTGCAGGATCAATGACCTAGATCTACTTCGGCTCTCCGACAAATTCGAGAGTCTGAATACCTTTGCACTATGGTTTCTCCATAGTGCTTACCTTCCAGACTGCACAATATGATGCCATGTGCCTCCTGGCGATCGACGGTTAGGATTTACTTCGTTACTTTGGTCTTTCAGAGTTTTGGGTTCACCTCACCCGTTTTCCTCTGAAGTGGCTATCACCCGAAGTTAATAATATGTTGCCACCTATCCCTTTGGATGATATATGGTTATGAATGGCTTCGAAACTTCAGGACTTCAACGATCTCACTCTCCTATGAAATTTAAAAGGGATTAAACCCCATGTTACTCACCTGGATCGGATGAATAAAGATCCCCACACCCAGATCCAACAAATGGTATCTGTTCTTCTCCCTGACGCACTTTCCCTTCATCCTAGACCCTGATCTGATGGTCTAGATATCTTTTTGTAGCCAATCTAATGGTTTTTATCGCTCCTCCTCTTGATCTTCTTCACTCTCCCAAACTTTTAACACTTACAAATTATTTCTCTATCTCTTCTAAGATTTCGACCTAGATCATAACTCCAAAGGGTCTCGTCCCTTACACTTCCTTAGAATATTTCTATGGTTCCCTCCTGGAAACTCGACACTCTTCCTCTTGAGCTTGTAAAAAAAAACCTCTGTACCTATGGCGCAATCCTTGTGTTCCACTAAGCCTTCAAATGGATTACTTCAACACTTTGTCTAAGTGTTGGCCTGGTGCTTTCCCTGCATAGGTCTTCCTATGTTCACTCTTCTCTTTGAACTCAAAATAGAGTCCACTTTTTCACACCTTGCACTCGTTCAATGCCCACCTAACATAGCTCTATAGAGTGTTCAAAAACTCTGTATTTTGTGCCTTCTGTGCATATTTCTTCCTCCAAGGCATACAATAACCCTAAGGCTCCACCCGAGTTTGTGATTTCTCTGGTGTTCCCTCCTGACATGTTTTCCTCTGACTTGAAAGAGTTCATATGCGCACTCCTTTCGCTAGCCACAAAGTTTCCAATACTCTGTTGTGAACTCCTTGCAAAGCCTAAAGAACCCAGAACAAATCCAACAAACTCTCAAAATGATAGCGAGTTATATCTTAACTCTGCATATGGAACCCTATCATAAATATACAATATACATGAATGCATAAACACACACATAACATTAGAATGCATTCATAAACAACCATTCACCACACAGGGATTGACAAATAGATAAATCTATTCTTTTTTATTTATATCAGAATATTAATTACAATGCTTGAGCTCAGATTGCAACTGATTCTCAGTTGTCTTCTCTCCCTACTCTCCTTACCCTTCACTTCCTCATCAAATCTGATAACAATATCTTTTTACAAAAGAGGGGCTCCTCGGGCCTTTCCCTCCAAGATGCCTAACTCTCACTAATTACATTGAATGAACATCAATATCTCAGATCTGAGGCCAGGTTCAAAATCTGTACAACTGAGGCCTATTAAAGGAAATGTTATCTCCAGCTGTACAAATTAAATAGCTCGTATCTTCTAGCCTAAAAACATTCAATTGTATTAACTTCACATTTAAAATTTAAAATTCGGGGGAAAAATGAGAGGGCTGGCACCTCATCCCTTCTTGAATGCACGCTGATGAGATGGAACGTTGGTGCACTGCTAAGGTGGAGCAATGCTCCTGCATCACTGTACCATCAATGATTGCATCAACCATGCACCAAATATATACCAATCATGCATCAAATACACATAAACTATGACTCATCAAGATGTACCAACATCATCAACTATACACCTCATGTATGTGCCAACTCATCAACTACTTGTCTCAACCATGTACCCAACGTGTACCTCAACCAAAAGCCCTGATCAATTTCATCATCCAAATCTGATTTGTAACTCGGTAATAGACCTAGTGTATATGATCACATACATGAAAACCTTCCTTAACTTTAACAACAAGAGACTATCATTTTCATCGAACTTTACTTTAGTCTCACATGACTAATTTTGGATTAGTCAAAAACCCTAACTTGCAATAATCATAACTATGTACCTGTAATGAATAAAGATTTGAAAATGGTACATAATTTTATTTAATGTATTTAATGCAATTCCTCCTGATGTCACTACTTGGAACCTCTTAAAAAAAGCGGTTGTAGAAAAAATGGCATACCTTGTTGAATTCTAGATTATTCTAGAGAGAAAACTTGTAGAGCATGCCCTGCATAGAATATATTTTGTATGAATTTGAAAATTGTACATAGAATACTAAAAAATATACTCTAACCAATAAATTTGATCTTACTGAATTTGGATCTGTTATGAATAATTTATGAATATTTTACTCGAAACACCTATTTTAGACTAGTTTCAAGACTAGCCACAAACCCTATTTTCCATGGCATGTAAATCCAAAAATAAAACGACCCACAAGCTAAAATTTGTATCAAAACTACTTGGATATGTTTCCTCAATGGAATCCCAATTTCACGGTCTGAACCATTCTAGAAATTTTTTTATTGTGAAAATGGTGACATGACATGTAAATAACATACCTTGGAAAGCATCATCAAAAAACAATTATTCTCCCTTGAATTTTGGCCTTCTTTACTTCACCTTCCCTATGAAATTCGACTTATATATCCTTTGGTTACCTCAATCACCTGTAGATATTCAATATTCTCAAGTGTGATTAAAATGAGAGAGCCTTGCCTCTTATTTATACTTTCATGTAGCTTCCTCAAGGGGTTACCTTTTAACCATCTTAACCCACTTTCCTCATTTTAGGGTTAACCCACTTTTAACCAATTGTCCACTTAGTAATTTCTCCATTAAATTTATTATTTAAATAATTTATTTTGTATTCAATTTGACTTATAGTATACTCATCACTTCACTTTATTATTTACCTTCTAAAATCTCTTAAACCACTTTGACTACTTTGACCTTTTGGGGCTTCTAGATGACTCATGAGGGTTCTCCAACTTCACATGGCCATGACTTTCTAACTGTGAGGAGTTATGTAACGTTACACATACCACCGGAAATGGCATGACATGTGATATCCATTTGGAATAGTCTTACCTACAAATATATCAAAACTCATACCATTATCCATCAGACAAACTTGGGTCCATTACCCAAACCTTTGTGCTACCGAAATTTTGTGCCACACTTTATTGAAGGGTTGACATCAATCAAAACCAACCCAAATAATAAACAATCTCCCCCTTTGGCATTGATGGAAATAATATGATGAAATACTGAAGTCATATCACTCATTCTCCCCCTGTGACCATCGTTTCCCCTAGAACCATGCCTTTCTGCTCTTTCTCTAAGCCTGCATCTGATAAATCTCTCCCCCTTTTTCATCAATGGAAAAGGTATCTTTCCATCTGGGGCTGCTCCCCCTAACTGAATTGTTTGTGGGGATACTCCCCCTGAATGAACTCTTCTTGAAACCGATCTCCCAACCTAAATTGTCCTCTTTATGGTGATTCCTCTTGTAGGTCTAAGACATATAAGATATGCATTCAAAAGCATTCATTTTTAAGTAGAAATTACTCTGAGTCTCTGAAAAAGATACTCAAAGGCTTCTCTTGGAAGGGATTTTGTAAATATTTCTTCCACTTTTTATTTTGTGCCCACATATTCAACTATGATGTTCTTCTTTGCAACTTGTTCCCGTAGAAAGTGATACTTTATTGGAATGTGCTTCATCTTTGAGTGCAACACCAGGTTCTTTGAGATATTGATGGCACTTGTATTATCATAATAGATTGGAATGGGATCATCATACTCAACCTGTATATCTGTCAGAGTTTTTTTCATCCATAGAACCTATGTACAACATGTTGTTACTACAATATACTCTGCCTCGGCTGTAGATAGGGATACTGATGATTGTTTCTTGCTTAACCATGATACTAAACACTCACCCAAGTAGAACACTACTCCATTGGTGCTTCATTGATCATCAATGAAACCTACCCAATATACATCTGTGTAGGAAATAAGTGATAGATACTTTCATTTTGGATACCATAATCCAAACACTTTTGTTCCTTTGAGATATCTGAAAATCCTCTTCACTGCTAATACATTTGATTCCTTCGGTGTTGCTTGAAATCGTGCCACATGTCCAACTACCTACATTACATCTGGTCTAGATGTTGTCACATATATTAAGTTACCAATTATTGACCTATATTGCCTCTGGTTTGTATACTTTGAATCATCATCTTTTCTCAACTTGCAACTGGTTTGCATAGGAGTGGTAACTAGTTCACAATATTCCATTCTTAACTTCTTTAGAATTTCTCTGATATACTTAGTTTGAGAAATAAAAATTCCTTGGTTTCTTTGACGTATCTGAATATTGAGAAAGAAGGATATTTATTCGAGTAATGACATTTCAAATTCATTCTTCATATCATTTGCAAATTTCTGGCTTAATCTGTTATCATTGCTTCCAAAAATAATATCATCAACATAAACTTCAATTAATAAAATACTATCTTGAGCTACCTTGATGTAGAGGTTGTTGTCTTCAATTCCTTTTTTGAACCCTGCATGTTGTAGATATTTATCCAATCTATAGTACCATGCTCTAGGAGCCTTTTTTAGACCATACAAGACCTCCTTCAATTTACACACATAATACGCATTCTTTGAAAACTAAAATCCTTTTGGTTGTTCAATGTAGACTTCTTCTTCAAGTTCCCCGTTCAAAAAAATTGATTTCACATCCATATAATACACTTTAATATTCTTGGAGCATGCATAAGATAGGAGCAATCGGATTTCTTCCATTCTATCAATTGGAGCAAATGTATCTTCAAATTCGATACCTTCAACCTATGCGTATCCTTTACATACCAATCTAGTTTTTTTCCTTGTAACCTGTCCATCTTCATTCAATTTATTTATGAATACCCACTTTGTTCCAATCACATTCTTATTCTTTGTTCTTGAAACCAATTCACAAGTTTCATTCTTCTCTATTTGATCCAATTCTCCATGCATGAATTTATTCCAAAATTCATCTGTGTTGGCCTCTTCAAAACTATTTGGTTCAATCGTAGATGAGAGTGCTACGTGTGTTTGTTATGGTGAACAAATTCTTCTTCTAGTCTCAACTCCTACATCTTTATTTCTGATAATCTAATCTGAAGGATTATTCTTCTGTACTCATTTCCTAGGTGTCTTTGGAGGCACTTGTTGAACTTGTTCTTCTATTTTTGTTTGATCCTCTTCATCTTCCCTTTCTACTACTTCTTCATAAAGTTGTTCCATCGATTAATTTTATTCTTCCTTTAATTATCATCCACCTCTTTCATCAATTGTTACATTGATTCTTTCCACAACTTTTTTCAACCTCATATTGTAACACTTGTATGATTTACTTGTACTTCAGTAACCAACATGTACTCCTTTGTCCACACAAGAGTCAAACTTTCCCATTCTTCCATCTTCTCTTTTGATGTAGCATTTTCTTCCAAATATTCTAAAGTACTTCACATTTGATGGTCTTCCTTTCCATAGCTCGTAGGGAGTTTTCTCAGTGTTGTTTCTGAGAATTACTATGTTTTGAATCTGAATCGTTGTATGCACTTCATGTGTCCAAAATATATTTGTCAATTTGGAATCCATTAACATTGTTCGAGACATTTCCTTTATTGTCTTGTTCTTTATTTCAACAACTCCATTCTATTGAGGTGTCCTAGAAATTAAGAATTTCCTTTTCATTCCATGCTTGTTGCAGTAGTCCATAAATTCCTTTGAAGTGAACTCCCCTCCATTATCACATCTCAAACATTTGATTTTTGAATCCATTTCATTTTCAGCCAATTCCTTGTAGACCTTGAAGTTTTCAAAAGATTTTGACTTATTCTTGAGAAAGAAAACTGCAGTCATTCTTGTATAATCATCAACTAATAAAATAAAGCATTTATCACATTTTAAACCATTCATTTTAGTTGGTCCAACTATATCAGTATGCACAATTTCTAGTGGTCTTGTCGTTGAATATTCTTTCGATTTAAAATGGCTCTTTGTTTTCTTTCCTTGTTGACATTGCTTGCATAATGTGTTGGTTGGTTTCGTAATCTAGGGAATTTCTCTAACTGCTTCCTTTTTATTGACTTTGACAAGGTTATCAAAGTGTATGTAACTCATTATTATGTGTCATAGCCAACTTTCATCGTCCTTTCCTAGACAACACTTTTCATTTCCAATTTCACTTAGTACATATATGTTGCTTGAAGTTCTTGTAGTTGTTGCAATCAATTTTCATGAACCTTATTTTCTTATCTCGCACTTTTGTGAATCGAAAGTAACTTTATGACCTTGGTCACACATTTTAATCACACTTAGAAGATTATGTTTCATATCCTCTACTAATAGAACATTTTCTTCCTTGGTATTCTTATTTCCAATTTTGACTGTGCCTTTTCCAATAATTTTAGTTGAATCATCATTTCCGAAGGAGACTGGTCCATATATTTCCTTTATCAATGTAAGAAACTTGTCTTTCTCACCTGTCATGTGTTTTGAACAACCATTTTCAACATAACAAACATGTTTCTTCTTCTTAGCTTGTAGAGCGAGCGTTCATTCTTCATTGGTATATTGATTTTCCTTTCTTATCCATGTTCTCTTACAAGGTTCCTTTCTGTGACTTTTGTTGTTCTGGTGTGGTTCTCTAGGAGGAATTTTCATTCTACAATATTTGGCCATGTGTCCAAATTTTTTACACTTGTAGAATTCCACTTCAGTGCTCAATGATTCAAACCTATTATAACTTCTTCTTTGCATTTCACTAGGCCTTCTTGGATAACCCTTTTTTGTATGAATTTCAAGGTTGTTTATGTTCCTGCTGTTAGCTATGAAATTCATAGATTTATGTCCAAAATTATTACATGAATAACATAAACCAAAAAAGATAGTTTGATGCCTGGGATTTGAAGATCTTTTGAAAGGAGTTGTTCTTATGAATCCTTCTTCTTCCTAAGTCCTATCTGTGGGTTGTTGATTCAGAAATATGAATCGTCTCGGTGGAGGAGTGTCTATGTAATCATCCTTGTATATCTTCATATCCCCTTTGATTGTTTATTCATATCCTTTTGGATATGTTTCATGTTCTGTTGTTTTGGAGCTTGATCCCTTTTCTGTCTGATTGTATCCAAGTCTGGACTTGTCATGATGAGGTTTCTGAATGTTGATAATGTCATCCAAAACTTTTGAGTTTTTCTGCATATTTGTCTTTTGAATATCCTTTTTTAATCTGACAATATCTTCTTCCAATATTTCAATGATCTTGTCTCTTTCTTCTAGATGTTATTTGAGTGCTTCTTCAATTCTTTTATCTTCTTCTATTTGAACCTCCAAATTTGTGGTCATTTTTTTTAATTCATGAGTGTCTTCTTTCTTGTCTAGTTCTACTTGTAGTTTCTTGTTTTTCCTCTTTTCTCTTCTTATAACTTTTATGGCACACAAAAATTCTTCTCAATAGTCAACTTCTACCTCTTAATATTCTTCTACGACCTCTTCATATTCTTCTTCAGTGTCTTATTTGTCAGAGTCTTCTACTTCCATGAATAGAAGTCTTTATGTCTCACTGTCACTGACTTCATCTTCATCTGATGATGAGATGCCTTATTTGGTGCATAAGCTTTTCTTGAAAACTTTATTTGTGGTTCCTTTTCCTTTATATGTTTTTTTTTTCTCTTTGAGTAATATTCATCATTCCTCTTATTTTTATTATGAGGACATATGTTAGCAAAATTACCAATACCATCACAATTAAAACAAATCAAAGGAAACTTACCTCTATACCTGTTGTTGGTTCTCTTGTTGAATATTCTGACGAAGTTGGCCACTTCTTCATCATCTTCCAAGATGTCACTGCTACTGCTATGTTATTTGTCCTTTTGCTTTCCCTTTTTCTTTGACCTTTTGGATGCTTTGAAAGATGCTTCTTTTATATCTAGATTTTCCTATTCAGTTCTCATTTCATATGATGTGAATATTCCATGTAGTTCATCCATGCTTGTTGATTCTAGATCTTCTCTTTCTTCTAGTGTTGATATCTTAGGGTCAAATCTCATAGGAAGAGATCTTAGTACATTTTGAACAATTACATATTCTTTGATTTCTTCTCCCAATCCTATGATTTCATTTACTATTTCATCGACTCGTAAGAAATAAGATACAATATTCTCATCTTCCTTCATCTTTAGTTGTTTGAACTCACCTCTGTAACTTTGAAGCTTTGCTTCTTTGACTTTTGAATCTCCTTCATAAATATTTTGAACTTGTCCCAAATCTCTTTAGAGGATTTACAATGTGTAACTTTGGTGAATACGGATTCACAAATACCATTCAGAAGTGCATTTGTGGCTTTGGAATTATTTTGACCGATTTGTATTGTTCTTTCATTTGTCATCGGAACTGTTGGTTCTTTATATCCATCTACAATTGATTGCCAAATTTCAAATCCTTGTTCCTGTATATATGTTTTCATCCTTTTTCTCTGAAATGCATACTTTTGTCCATCAAACTATGGTATTCCATTTGTATACATGTTGTTTCTCTCCATGATCTACCTTTCAGTGGTTAAACTAATTTTTGAAGGAACCTTCTCTGATACCAATTGTTGGATTACTGAGAAGGGGGGTGAATCAATAATAGAGCAATTTAATCATTTTTCACCATAAAATGCAAGTGTTATATCAATGTATCATTATCATCCAATAATTGTAGAGTAAATAAACAATGAACAAATGAGCAATCATACACATACACAGCACACCATTGCTTTTACGTGGAAACCCAAAGAGGGAGAAAACCACATAATTCTTTTTCTTATATGTCTTGAAGAATTACATTCATTGGAAGTACCAACTTCCTTTTTTTTCCAGCTGCAAGTGGAAGGAGGCTCCAACCCCCTATTTTCTCAGGCTACAACCTGAGGGAAGCTCCAATTCCACAATTTTATGGCTACAACAATAAGGAGGCTACAACCCCAGATGTTCTCCGACTACAACTGGAAGGTGGATACAACCACCTGTCCTTGCCCCGTCCAACCATCCTGATGTAGAAGTAGAATGATGGAACCACTGCCACACTATCACTGTGAGATATACCACTGTAAAAACCTGTACCAATCAACCTGTAATCAACCTGTACTATAAACAAGTGCATCAACCATGCATCAATCTGTACCAAACAACTTGTAATCATATTTTACCATAAACAAGTGCATCAACCATGCACCAACCTATACCTCAACCTATACCATCGATGAGTGCATCATCCATGCACAAAATATGTACCAATCATGCATCAAATACACATAAACTATGACTCATCAATATGTACCAACATCATCAACTATACACCTCATGTATGTGCCAACTCATCAACTACTTGTATCAACCATGTACCCAACATGTACCTCAACCACAAACCCTCATCAATTTTATCATCCAAATCTTATTTGTAACTTTGTAATAGACCTGGTGTATATGATCACATACATGCAAGCCTTCCTTAACTTTAACAACAAGAGACTAGCATTTCTTCAAACTTTACTTTAGTCTCACATGACTAATTTTGGATTAGTCAAAAACCCTAACTTGAAATAATCATAAATATGTACTTGTAACTAATAAAGATCTGAAAATGGTACACAACGTTCTTCAATGTCGTTTATGCAATTCCTCCAGATTTCACTACTTGGAACCTCTCAGAAAATGAGTTATAGCAAAAATGACATGCCTTGTTGAATTATGGCTTATTCTAGAGAGAGAACTTGTAGAGAATGCCCCGTGTAGAATATTTGTTGTATGGATATGAAAATTGTACACAAAATATTACAGACTTTAATATAACCAATACATTTTGTCTTACTAAATTTGTATTTTTTATGAAGAAGTTATGACATTTTTACCCAAAACACCTATTTTAGACTAGTTTTAGGACTAGCTAAAAACCCTATGTTCCATGGCGTGTAAATCCAAAAATAAAACGACCCACAAGATGAAATTTGCATCCCAGTTACTTGGATATGTTTCCTCAATGGCCTCCCAATTTCATGGTCTGAATCATTCTATAAAAAACATTATTGCGAAAATGGTGAAATTGCCTGTAAATAACATACCTTAGAAAGCATCATCAAAAGAATATATCCTCCCTTGAATTTTGGTCTTTGTTACTTCACCTTCCCTTTGAAATTCAGCTTAGATATCCTTTGGTTACCTCAGTCACCTGTAGATATTCAATATGCTTGAGTGTTATTAAAATGAGAGATCCTTTCCTCTTATTTATAATTTCATGTAGCTTCCTCAAGGGGTTACCTTTTAACCATCTTAACCCACTTTCCTTATTTTAGGGTTAACCCACTTCTAACCACTTGTCCACTTAGTAATTTATCCATTAAGTTTATTATTTAAATAATTTATTTTGTTTTCACTTTGACTTATAGTACACTCATCAATTCATGTTATTATTTACCTTCTAAAATCTCTTAAACCACTTTGACTACTTTGACCTTTTGGGGCTTCTAGATGACTCATGAGGGTTCTCCAACTTCACATTGCCATAACTCTCTAACTGTGAGGAGTTATGTGAAGTTCCACATACCACCGGAAATGGAATGACATGTATTATCCATACAGAATAGTCTTACTTGAAAATATATCAAAACTCATACCATTATCCATCAAACTAACTTGGGTCCATTACCCAAAACTTTGTTCTACCGAAATTTTCTACCAGACTTTCTTTAAGGGTTAACATCAATGACAACCAACCTAAATAATCAAAAATTCATTCTATAGAATCAACAACACTCATGTGTTATAGAGAATAAACAACACTAGTTCACCTCATTGCACCACACATACACATTTAAAAAATAACATAAAGTCTATTTTATGGGATGCCCCCTGACTGGTGCATTGTAAAACACAACACACCATTGAAAATACACATCGATGCTTGAAGAAAAATGGAGCACTAAAATTACTAGTTTAAATTGATGGTGCATATCTTTTTAGATGAGGCAATGCAAATGGTGAATTATATGTAATAACCCACACCAATGCACCACATCACAATGCACATAAAAAAATTAGCATATTGGTGTGTTTCATGACTAAAGTAGCACCAGTGCACCAAATAACATGGAGTACCTTGAAAATTGTGGTGCATGTTTTCTAATAAAGTGCATCGGACATGGTATGTATTATCTATTAAAGGCACACTGGTTACTTTACCAAATTGTTTTTGCAAAAATAAATTATTTTTAGTTTTTGATAAATAAAAAATGGTTATATGTGTGTGTGTTTTATAATTTCAATTAAATGTGTGTTTGTGTGTGTCTCTGTGCATGCACTTAAAAAAAATTGTATGTGAATCAAAGATGATGACAATGAGTGTAGGAGGAGCTGCAACAAGTTGACATGTATAAATTTGTATGGGATTGAGAGTCCAATGATAGGGAGAGGGAAATTATCCCTCGACCTATTGCACCTCATAATTGTTCCCTTTTGAGGAATTTTGGCCTCATTAATTTATATTAGGAGGATACATCACTCATCAGGAAATATTCCTTTTTACAAAAATTGATCCATCATGGGAATCATTCTAGACACAACTTTAGGGTTGGTCCCAATATATGGTATCAACCCGTAGAGGAGGATATTTATTTTATCACTAGGATACTTAGGAGGGGGGAGGTTGGGTCTGATTTCCCTACTCCACCACTCCACAATCCAGGAGATGTCCAAATGGCATATGTGTATAGATATTCCAGTATGGACGTTTTTTACACTATGAAATTCTTGGATGATGGTGGTCAAGTGTCGATAGATGCATTTGGTGCATAAGAGGTTAGGTTCATGTCCCCTATTGTCATGACACATGAAAAATTTACCACTGATGGGAA
>ML780117.1:1478810-1502922 GCA_009831015.1 Picea engelmannii
TATGACATGTTTATTGATTTCATGAGATGTGTATTTGGCATGTATATTGATATGTATATCACTCAAGAATATTATGCTTTTTCATACCATGTTGATGTTGTTGTTTTATTTATAAAATGTATTATGAGTATGCTAATGATTAATATTATTAGTGATTTCTCTATTTTTAAATTAAATTTGTGATGTATCACTCATTTAATTTTAGAGTTTCCATATAATGTATAACTATTCCTCAAGGTGAATTGTTTCTTCTCCAACAAGATACAATATGTTGATTAAACATGTTTACAAACAAAAATACATAAATATGATGAGTGAAATGATTGTGATTTGAATAATTATATATTTTTCATATATTGTAATGATAAAGGCTATGATATAGTTATTCACTAATAATAATAATGATGATGTAATAATAATGTTATTTTATTATTTTTTATTATACAAAGATTACAAGACAAAGTTATGATATAATTGTTTACTAAAATCCCAATTATTATATGTTCTTTTAATTTCCCAAATATTTTACTTATTTATATTATTCAACTATTATAATATATTTAATTAAATTTAAATTATTAAATATAAAGAAAAAGAAAAAATTAATCTATAGACTTTCCGTGGAATGGTTTTACAATTTTTTACTCTATTACCAACTTTATGAATCTTCTAAGAAATAATTTAATCTTCTATTATTTTATTATGTTAAGCATTGTATTTAGTTGATTCTATATTAAAACATATTCAAATATTAAGTATTGTATTTAGTTAATTTCTTATGAAATGTTATTTTTTCATTTATTTTAGTGATAAAGTTATACTAATTGTTCATTAAATTTTTAATAGTTATATTTAATACTTTTTATTATTTAAAAATTATAATTAATTAAATTTGAATTATTAATTATGAAAATGAAATCACTAATAATAATGAATCTTATTATACACAATTTTCTTTAAATGACTATGTTTTTTTCTTTACCACCAACTTTATGAATATCTTCATAAGGAAATGTAAGTATTAGATTCAGTTGGCGAAGAAAATAATTAGATTGTGTAAGATTTCATAGTTAGTAATCACATTGTTGAATTTATTTGTCGTATGCATCAATATATTCACAACAAACAAAAGGATTTTATTGTTTCATTAGCATGCACTGTAATGTTTTGGTTATTTTGTTATCGCTTGCCACTTCTTCTTTTTGTAAGGGTATTAATTGTCCATGAGTTATATGATTATTTCCTTGTTCTTTTAGGATATCAATCTTTGTTTTCAAGTTTAACAACTTGGTTAGTAAAAGTTTGATGGTCACTTTATCAATAAAAACCTAATACATAATAAAACAAGAAAATCCCCAAACATAAATTATTCATATCCAAGTTTTCTAAGGTTGGATTATGGTCAAGGAAAACTTTAGAGGGTAAATTTAGTGATTTGTCTAATTTTCTATTTTTCCTAAAAACAATTTTCTAATTTCTCTCTTTTTTAAAATTATTGACTCAAATTTTATGGGATAAATTTATTTTACTCTAAAAGTTGTCAATATTTTCTAAAATATATATAAATACATAGAAATTGGAATACTTTTACAAGAATATTGTAAAATATTTTATCATTAGTGTTTTGAGAATTAGAAAAATTGGCAAACGGTTTCTATACTTTTAGATAAGTATGGATCCTTAAAATTTTCCTTAATTGTGATTGGGCTCTAGAAAAGACTATTCTACAATTTCCATTTCCTTCCTATATTGACACTTATTTCAAGGAGAATGTAAAATGAATGGTTAATATAAGTTTATAAGTTTGGAAAACTAAAGGATGGAATGGAATAGGTGAATTCCATGACAATTTCACTAGTTAAGGTTGGCAATTCCATCCATGTTGGTAATGCCAACACCGCAATTGTGATTCCACAACTCATAGATGTTGCAAGAAGTTAGTTTTTTGGAATTTCCCTTGGAAGTTCCATCAAAGCAAGAATATATTTATTTGAATTTTGAATTTTTTAAACAATAATAAATTTAAGTTTTGATTTATCAAGATCATAATTTGTTAAAATAAAATATACTCTAAAATAAATCTTTACTACCGAACATGTCATCAATATTTTCATATCACAATTAATGCTTAGCAATTCGAAATTTAACATAGACATATGTTAATATATTACACCATAAATTTTCTATAATAAACAATAAATATGACAATAAAAAATATCAAAACCATATTTTATGCTTGTATTGTTTAATGTAATTTGAATATGGTGGTTGTAAATGGTTGTTAAATTTTCATATCCAACATTATCAAATGAACAATAAAAAAATAATTGGCCATTTATATATACCCATAATAAAATGGCGCATCCACAATATAAATGTTGAAACAATACATTTAAATATCACTCTTTCTTTTCATCGCCTACATTTTTAGAGATAATACATATTAGCCCAGTTTCATGATCTTCCTTTACATTTATTTAGTTGAAGGTATCCCACACATTCAAATATAATTAACACATTGAAAAGATGAGAAATCCACTTGTATGAGCTCTTCTATATTTCCAATGTAACATAACTTCCCCTCTCTTAGGTTTTGATCACAATGGATAGAACAACTAGATTGGTTGAATTCGACGTACACTTCACAATCTTATGTGATGTGTCCATTATTGGAATATTCATTATGTTGGTGTGGAGCCTGATTATCTTCATGATTCATAGATTTGTTTCATCCTTACTTGGACCCCACTCCCTAACAAGGGGGTGTGGAAGGGATTTCCTGTCAACAACTGTCATTGGGGGGTCTGGGGGGGGTGACAAAAAAAATTGTAGCCACCCCTTGGCGGGGGACTCAATGGTAGTGCCTCGGAAGAGAAATTTTGGGAAAAATTGCCTTGTAAAATATTTTAATTTCATAGTTAATATGGATCATTCATTATAAGGTCACAGGTCTGATGGTAGAAGTTATTTTAGGGTTTTATTCCCTAAAATGCAACCCTCTTTTATGAGGGAATTGTATTGTGGCTGTGTATTATCGCGAATATTGTATTCTTTGAGAGAAGACATTGAGAGAAAGAAGAGGAAGTTACAACGAGTGTGTTGTAGGTTGTGTCTCTTCATTTTACTAAATAATAAAAAGGAAGGACCTGGCAATTTCTCTGGTGGGAATAGCCCACACTGGATGAACCATGTATATATGTGTCTCTATTGTATTGTGTATCTTTTGTGTTTTATTTCCTCATTTGTTTTATTTTATTTCTCTGGGATCCTATTTTTCTAACAACTAGTATCAGAGAGAAAGTTAACTCGCAGGAAAAGAGGGTTCCTAGTTCGAGTGGGAGCAATGGTGGAAGATGGTAAATTTAGGGTCGAGAAATTTAATGACCAAAAATATGAGTTATGGAAGATGCAAATGGAAGATTATTTATATCAGAAGGATCTATTACTACCATTGGGTGGAATAGAAAAGACATCGAGGACCATGAAGGACAAATAATATGAGGTTCTCGACAGAAAGGCACTAGGAATGATACGATTGAGCTTGGCAGTGTCGATGGCTTTCAATATTTTGAAAGTAAAGACAATGAAGGAGTTGATGGATGCATTGGATAAACTATATGAAAAACCATCAATGTCCAATAAGTTATTTCTAATGAAGTGATTATTTAATACGAAGATGTTAAAAGGTGGGTCTATTGCAGATCATTTAAATGAATTTAATATGGTTACTAATCAGATAAGTTCTATAAAAGTGGACTTTTATGATGAGGTCGGGACTCTTCTAATCCTATGCTCATTGCCAGAAATTTGGAATGGCTTGGTCATGGTTGTAAGTAACTCTGTCTATGGTTCAAACACTCTAAAATTTGATGATGTTGGTGGTGTTATCCTTAGCGAGGAAATACGATGGAAAAGCACTAGTGGGACATCATGTAATGCATTGACTGTGGAGAACAGAGGAAGACAAAAGCATAAAGGAAAGGGATCAGGGAACCATGGGAAGATAAGGAATGGAAGATCCAAATCTAGACTAGGAAAAACAAAGTGTTATAATTGTGGAAAGAGAGAACATATAAAGAAATATTGTAGATCTCCAAAGAAACAAATAGCTGGACAACATGAGAAAAATCAGAAAGAAAATTTAACGAGTGATGTGTTAAATGATGCTTTGATTATTTTTGTAGATAATATTTTTGAGCCTTGGGTAGTAGATTCAGGGGATTCATTTCATGCCACACCCCATAGGAAAAAATTTCTATATTGTGTTCAAGGTGATTTTGGACAAGTTCATTTGAGTGATGATGCACCATGCAAAATTGTTGGAATGGGAAAGGTACAAATAAAACAAAAGAATGGAAACCAATGGTTGTTGAAATAGGTAAGACATGTTTTATATCTAAGTAAAAATCTAAATTTCAACAAGTAAGATGGAAAGTGAAGGTTTTATATCCATATTTATAGATAAGGTGTGGAAGGTCACCAAAGGATCACTGGTGATAGAAAAAAGAGATAAAGTAGGTGCATTGTATTTATGTACTCGTAATAATTACTCTTCTATATCTTTAGCTTCTACATGAGTGGATACAACACTTTGGCATCATAGGCTTGGACACATGAGTGAGAAGGGGATGCATATAGTTCACAAAAAGAATTTGTTGTCAAATATTAAAAAAATTGATTTGGATTTCTGTGAGCATTGTGTTTATGGAAAACAGAAGAGAGTCAGATTTCTCATAGTCAGAAAAGAAAATAAAGTGAAAGGTTAGATATTGTGCATACAGATGTATGGGGACCATATCAGGTATCATCTCTTCGTGGATCTCGTTATTATGTTACATTTATTGATGATGAAACTAGAAAAATTTGGGTTTATTGCATTCGACAAAAATATGATGTTTTTGACACTTTTAAGAAATGGAAAGCTTTGGTTGAGAATGAAACAAGAAAAAGGTTGAAGTGTCTCAGATTAGAAAATGGAGGTGAATATTGTAGAAAGGAGTTTGATGATTATTGTTCATACCATGAGATTAATATAGATAAGACAGTTCTAGGAACACCACAAGAAAATTGTGTGTCATAAAGGATGAATAGGAAAATCATGGAGCGTGCAAGGAGTATGAAATTGCATGCTTGGTTTCCCTTATAGTTTTGGGTAGATGTTGTAGATACTTTTGTTAACTTGATAAACATATGACCTTCAATCTCTTTGGATGGTGGAATTCTAGAGGAGGAATGGACAGGTAAAAAGGTAAACTATTCATTTTTGAAGACTTTCGGTTGTGAATCATTTGTCCATATCGATAAAGAAAATAGAACAAAGCTTGAGGAAAAATACAAAAAGTGTACCTTTATTGGATATGGTGTTAGTGATTTTGGTTATCACTTATACGATTATGAAAATGAAAAAATCATTAGGAGTAGAGATGTCATATTCAATGAGAAGGTCATGTACAAAGATCAGTTGCAGGGAAAGAAACAGGAAAAAGAAAAACCATAATACACAGCGCTTGATGAGATCATTGAAAAATAATTTCCAAAGGTACTAGAAAATCAAAATGTACAACAATAGGAGTAGTAGGTACCTCAAAATCATGCAAGTGTTGTTAGAATATCTACTAGTTTAAGTAGACCCCCTAAACGATACTCTCCTTCACTGTATTATTTATTATTGATTGATTATGGTGAACCAAAAAGTTATGAAGAGGAAATGCAGGTAGAAACTAAAAAGAATTGGGAGAAAGGCATGAAAGAGGAAATGGACTCCTTGGTAAATAAACCGACTTGGGACTTGGTTCAAATTCCTACAGGAAAAAGAGCATTGGAGAATAAATGGGTTTACATGTTAAGGGAAGAAGATGGAGGAAAAAAATGGTACAAGCCTAGACTTGTTGTAAAGGGGTTTGCACAAAAGAAAGGTATAGATTTTGATGAAATATTTTATCATTTTGTTAATATGAATTCAATTAGTACTATTTTAAGTCTTGTGGCAACATACGATTTTCATCTTGAACAGTTATATGTAGAAACAACTTTTGTCCATGGGTATTTGGAGGAAGAGATTTATATGTACTAGAAAATCAAAATGGGTATGAGGTCAAAGGAAAGGAGAATTTGGTATGTAGTTTGAAGAATAGATTATATGTCCTAAATTAATATCTAAGACACTGGTATTTGAATTTTGAAATTTTTATGATAGAACAAGTTTATAATAGATGTCATTCTTACCACTATGTTTATTTTAAAAGGATAGAAAATGGAAGCTATATTATCTTGCTATTGTATGTAGATTACATTCTAGTTACATGATCTAATATGCAGGATATAAATATTCTCAATAAGAGACTATCTAATTCATTTGCGATGAAGGAATTGGGTGCTACAAAGAAAATCCTTGGTATGAGAATAACAAGAGACAAGAAAAATTGCAAATTGACATTGTCTTAGGGTGAGTACATAGATAAGGTGTTGGAGAGGTTTAGAATGCAGAATGCAAAACCAATTAGTACACCTTTGTCCAACCATTTCAAATTAACTAAGAAAATGTGTCCCAAGACACAAGAGGAGATAGAATACATGTCCAAGGTCCCGTATTCATCAATAGTTGGTAGCTTGATGTATGTGATGGTTTGCACAAGACCAGATATTGCACATGTAGTGGGAGTTGTGAGCATCGATATGAACAATACAGGTAAATAAAATTGGGAGGTAGTAAATTGGATTCTCGGGTATTTGAGAGGTACTTCTACTCCTGCATTATGTTTTGGAGGTTCAAATATTTTTCTATAGGGATATGTCGATTCATATATGGTAGGTGATAAAGATAGTAAGAGGAGAACCATAGGGTATGTTTCTACTATAGGTGTAACAACAGTGAGTTGGATTTCAAAACTACAAAAGGTTGTTGCACTTTCAACAAGAGAAGATTATGTTTTGTCTACAGAGGCTAGTAAAGAAATGATTTGGTTACAGAGGTTTATGGAGGAATTGGGAAAGAAGTAGGAGAATAGTAAGTTGTATTGTTACAGTGAGAGTTCCATTCATCTTGCAAAGAACTCAACCTTCCATTCAAATAATAAGAATATATAACTCAAGTACCATTTCATATAATCCATCTTGGAAGATGGACGTTTGAAGTTGGAAAATATACATACTAGATAGAATCTTTTAGACATGTTAACATAGGGAGTAACTAGGGATAAACTAAGTTCCTGCTTAGTTTTAGTTGGTCTTCAAGCATGAAGCTGAAGCTGATAAATTTTATTTATGTTCTAATACTTTTGCAACCACTGTTATGATGAGGTAGTTCTTTTGGATTCATCGCATTGGTTTTTTAAATTTGTCATTTCAGACCAAAATAATGTGGTCCATCATCAAGAAGAGTTTTTGAGATATGAAGAAAAACTAATAGATCAAGTGTATAAATATATGATTTTTTTTTATATATTTATACACTAATGATGGACCACATTGGTTTGGTCCAAAACGTTGAATTTAAAAAACCAATGCAATGAATCTAAAAGAAATACCTCATCATGATAAATTTCCAAGGTGGAGTATATTCCAGCATGTACAACAACAATGGATTTGTTGTGATCAGTCTCCAAGTGGGGGATTGTTGGTTGTGGAGCCTGATTATCTTCTTGATTTGGAGATTTTTTTTTAGCCATGTTTGGACCGCATTCCTGAATGGGTGGTGTGTGGGATATTTCCCCCCCACAATTGTCACTAGGGGGGTCGAGTGGGGTGACAACAATATTTTTAGTGGGCCTCCTGGTGGGGGAATTCAGGGAAATCACCCCCGAAGTGAAATTTTGGGAAAAAATGCCTTGTAAAATATTGTAATTTCATATTCAGTTTGGATCGTTCATTATAAGGTCGCAGATTTGAAAGTAAAAGTTATTTAAGGGGTTTTTCCCTAGAAGGAAACCCTCTTTTATGAGGTAATTGTATTGCATATGTGTATTATCATGAATATTTTATTGTGAGAGAATATATTGTGAAAGAAAGAAGAGGAAGTTACAATGAGTGTGATGTAGGTTGTATCCCTTGATTTTGATGGATAATAGAAAGGAAGGACCTGGAAGTTTATGTCGTGGATGTATCCCACAATGGATGAACCATGTATATCTATGTCTCTATTGTATTATGTATCTTCTATGTTTTATTTTTGCATTTGTTTTATTTTATTGCTCCGTGATCCTATTTTTCTAACATATTGTGAAAATGATGTCCATATTCTCACATGGATGGGAACAAATGTACCTGTAAAAATGTGAACAAATGATGATGTTGTATGTCTAATTACCTGAGCATTAATAAAAACATAATACATGTTACAATTGAAATATGGAATATTATAAATTGAATGTGGTACCATATATCTTATTATAGATTTTTTGCACCTGATCCCTATGTTTGGTGCATCCAACTCTTCTCCATGATGGTAATTTCTGGACATATCATATTTCTCTATGATCTAGTCATCAATACAATTGTTGGGACATATCTTTGGTATATTTTATTTTAAATGATTATGATAAGGCGTGCTTCTACCATTCGACTATCTAAATGTTTTCCTATCATGATCCCATTTCCTTCTTTTCTCTTCATACAACATGACCCATGGTTTTGTTGCCTCCACATTGTAAAAAATGAACTTATTGACATCAATGTATAAATTTTTTGATGTATACAAGAATTCAAAAAAAATATTATGATATCAAATATATATTATCAATTTCATTGTAAACAATTTTTCTATATAACTTTGACAAAATATAAGTGACTTACTCTTTATTATGCACCTTTTTTCATTCATGTGTATTAACTCCCCTTCCCCTTTCTCCTCATCTCATTAATTTTACCAAAACACTGCCCCTATTGTGTCATCAAATTTCATTATCTACTCACTAAAATAATAGAATGACTTGTATATTGTGCACTCCTCCATCATAGATCCCTGTAGATTTTACCTTTGTTAAAAAAAAACCTTTAATTTTTTCATGTACCTATCTAAGAAGAACATCCAATGATATGAGAGTATCCCCACTAATTCAACCTCATTAGGTAGGTGAATTATAAGATGGACTTGCAAGTCCATAAAACTCATGGACAATTCCTTCTCAAACATACCAACAATCTAAACTATCTCTGGACGCCGCCATGGAAATGATAACAATGTGAATCTCCTTTGATGTGATCCAATGTACAAATGAAGATAATTTCAATTTGGCATGTTGCGGGTATTAGGGGAAGTCATGTTTCACACAACTATGCACAAGAAAAATATAATGGCACTACAAAATAGACACATACATCAGTAATTTCCATAAAATTTTGAGTACATGGTATATTTTAAAATACACTATAGAAAAAACATTATGTATTCGACATGCATACCCTTAGAAGGTTCATATGGTCATGTGATTTCAACTCTGAAAAATTCCGTTCTACAATGGAGAAACATCATAGAATCGAACCATATAAACAAGGTTCCTTCACACTCAATATAACATCCTTCACCATATAAATATCATATTTCTTCAAAATCCATGTGATATCACCTTATTTAAAATACCAAGAGGTACCAACCTCTTCTCTAATTTGTTCTCTTTTCCAATGTCTCTTTTTATTATTCAAAGAAATAAGATCCCTCCCAATTGGCAATGTGTTTTTTATATTCGATGATATGTTCCTCCTTAAAGAAGATTAAACATTTTTGAATATATGTATGGGATCTAGTAAGTGGAAAATTTTAGGATGCTCCCAATATGGAAGCTCATAAATAAATATTTTATTTTCATCCAAATGAGAATTTTCTAGGTGTCAAAAATTTCAGAATCATTAAACAAAGGTTCCCCATTTGAATCAAGCAATTCTCTAATTTCCATATCATTCTCTATTTCATATGTCCTAATCCAATCTTCTAGTGTGATTATTTCAAGTGCCAAGTTTCTCTCTAGTTTACCATTGAATGAAGATGCAACTTTTCTATAAGAGTGGTCTTCTTGGAGGAATATGCTAATTTAGTCATACACCAGATTTCATAGGTGGTTTGACCACTTATACTTTACATAAGTTCCACAAAATTTACATCCATGATACCCTTTTGTTACAAGACCAATAATGTTATTGTATACAAATCACATTAGTGTAAAAAATATAGGTTCACCAAATTAATTATGCCAAATAACATTATAGATATAAACAAATCAATCAACATGCTTACTAGACAAAAATCTCAATCTTGGATACTCATGTGCAGTGTATGCACATATTCCATACAACTTAAAATACAACTCCTTTGGGATGGGCCTTGATACATAATATACATGTATCCATTCCCATAATTGCTTAAATTCATCAATAAATAGTTGGAGGTAGAAATCCATTTTCTTAACTTGTCTTTTACCTGGGATTATAAGAGACAACATAAGATGTTCATTCTTCATGGATAACCATGGGGGGATATTATTATCGATAACTACCATTGGAAAAACATAATAGTTCTTGTCTTGGAGGGAATATAGGTTAATTCCATCCATGGCTATGCTCAATCGCACGCTTCATACTTCATCCTTGAATTTATTTGGCCATGTATCCTCCATATGCTTAGTGGCTATTGAATTATTTGTGATTCACATAACTCTTGGCCCACTTCTATGTGAGACATTCCACCCTTGTAAAAAATCTAATTGTTTTCAATGAAAGAGGCATTGAATCCTTGGAATTATAGGAATGTGCCCCAATATCTAATTATGAGGAGGACCATGTGCCTTACCCTTGTTTTTTGATTTTTGGTATATAACATGCCCACATTTTATACATATATTTGTCTTCATATTCTTCTATATAGAGAATACAATAATTTGGACGTGCATGGTATGATATGTACTCATCATCCAACCTTTTGAACATTTTGTTTTCCCCTCCATAGTTATTGGGCAAGGCATTATCACTCGGAAGTACCTTATCCTTGAGTAACCTAAAATTAACGAGAAATATAAATATACATTGTCATTAAGAATCCATAAAATAAACCATTTTCTTCATTCATTGTGTGACAAGATTTGTTAAAAAAACTAGGGAGCTTAATGGTTAGTTACAACAAAAGTGCCAAGAAACACATGTTTGGCATACCATACATTTATTTCAAGTTGTACAATAGAATTTTCATCCCTAGTTGGGTATACCTTCACCCCTATTGAAAAACAAGGGTGGTGGAAGCATATTTTAGGCTTTCTGTTATCACCCTATAAGTTATAGGAATCAACTGGTGACTGAGATATTATCTGTCTTTGGTGTTTTTGTTGGCAAATGATTTTTCATTCTACAAATAATTTGAAAAGAAAAGAAAAAAGAAAAGAAAAGAAAAAGAAAAGAAAAAAGAAAAAGAAAAAGAAAAGAAAAAAGAAAAAGAAAAAAAAAAAAGGAAAAATAAAAGAAAGAAAAAGAGGGCATAAAAGAATTGAAATAAAAGCCCCATGCAATAATAGTAACTTGGTCCATACCCTTTAAGCATGGCCAAGTTCTTTTTAAATTTGATGTTGATAGGATAGTGAATGATTTGGCTAAACAGTTTAATCTTAGCCGAAGTGTCTAGGTTAGATTAGTGAATAAATCTGGCTAGACTGTCTAATCTTGGTCAGATAGCCCTAGGGTAGAGTAAATTCTTAACCCAACAGTTTAATCTGGGTTAACTGCCTTAGGAAGATAGGTTAGAATGTAGGCTAGTTGTTTTATGGTTTCATTCCAATAAAACCATCTTGATGTAAAATGTTGCACCATGTTTCAAATGCTTAACAACGTGTTTGGTCGAAGTCCCTTGGTGGTGTTTATTTGAATATGTGGGGAAAAAAATATAAAAACGCTTTTATCCTAAGTTTTTCCCAGTGCATGTGCTTCTCTGCCCCCCATTTATACTCTCCGCATATACTGACGGTCTTGATCGCGGTGCTCAGATCTACGGTGCACAGAGCGTTCCGAACCCCCCGGACCGTTCTACTTTTAATCGGGGGGGGGGGGGGTCCGGAATGAGTGATAAAGAGTGCGCTTGGATCTACAACTCAGAAACAGGCAGGCAGGTCAATGGCCCACAATGGATTTTGGACCCCCCCGGATGATCTTCTTTTAACCGAGGGGGGGGGGGTCCAGAATGGTTATCTTCCTCTGGCGGGCCCTTGGTCATAGGTGGCATAAATCTATTGGCCCCGAAGTCTCGTCACCATCTGCTATCTGACAGACCCCCGTCACTTATGGATGTCATCTTCCATTGGTTCCACTTGTCCCACTTGTTCCCGAGTTATGTCCCATCCCATAACTGTTGTCATTCCCCTACCCCCTTTCACTCATGACCAACCCCTTACTGCGACTTTTACCTCCAATCCCTAGCCGCCACATCACCCATTCGTATTTTCAGCCACCGTCACCTGCCATCTCACCGCCAAGCGGCCCGTTGTCAAATTTATTACTAGATAACCTATCCGTTATCCAGCTGACCTGTCTCCCACGCCAAACCGACCCCATTTTTAAATAAAATTACCATTTTTCTCTATTTTCTTTGTTTGACTCGCCGCACCAGAGAAACTCGTAGCTTACTCCCCTGTTACGTTCTGTCCCCTTCATCCACAGTTAGTCGACCCCAATAACTTTTTGTTTATTGCAGGTACCGTTGCAGAAATGGTGCCAAAACCCAGACAAGCAGAAGGAGAAGAGAACACGTTTCTCCCGCCTCCCGTCGACCGGGACAAGATCCCACTGGTCGAAAAATACAGATTGATCGCAGATACCAAATGCGATTTCGATTTTTCATACCTACAGTCATGTCTCAGGGAAGTTTTCCTGGACCAGAGCGATGAAATTGGACTCTGGGAGTCCAATTTTCCCCTTTACCTCTTTCCCCAGATCCACCATTTTCCTGAGTTTGCACTTAAATGTCAAGCTCACTATATTCCAGATCAAAGAGCCATCATCTCCTCGTCCAGAGACACCCTATTCCTCATTACGCCCGAAGACATCGACCAGATGATGCAAATTCCCCGTGCCGACTCTGTGTCTCCTTTTAACCTAGAAATCCTCACAGATATGTATCAGAAGATGACTTTTCCCCAAAGAGATCAAATATTCGAGATTTTTCTTCCCACCTCTGCTCAATTCCCTTCCACAAATCCCCCTTACCCGTCCTCAATGTTCTCCACTAAGGGAAACCAGATCATTTCTTCCCTTTGTGCTTTGCTAGGGTACTATTCCAACCAATGGGTAGATGAGCCCATTCTGGGTTTTCTATCCATTTTTTCCACTGATGAAAAGCCCACAATCCAGTTTGATTTCATCACCTTCTTGGCAGACAATATTCACGAACAGTTCGTGAATTTTGGCACGAAAGGCATGTTCAGATACTCGTCTATACTAGCCTACATGTTTGTTTTCTATCAAGTAGATAAGTTTAGTTTTTCCATGCAGAAAATGGACGTAGATGGAAGGCCTCAACCAGTCACAGCCTGGACCTCTTTGTTGAAGCATAACTTCACAGAGTATAGCTTCAAGGCATTCATCAATCTGTTCTACCACCCTGTGGTAAGCATGTTGAGCGGCAGGCAGGAGCCTCAAATAAATGACGAATTCCAGAGAATCCTGCATCTCTCGGACAACACAAAGACTGGGGATTGGTACCTGTATCAAAACCAGACCGATATCAGAGTATTCGGGTGCGAGTTGGCACCCTACAAGCTGCCCAAATATGTGCCGATAAGAATCTTTGCTTTAGAGTACATAAGACAAATCATGAATTCAGATGACATCCATTTCGTATCATTGAAGAAAAAGCAGCAACTTCGAATCAAGGGGCAGATTGGCTCCTTCATCTGCAATAGTCGGGGCACTGGGGAAGAAGCTGACAGGATGTTGAGAGAGATGAATCTTTTCTTAAGCTTCCCATGGCATTATTATCCTTGCGGGATCATCTCAGAAATGCGGGTGAAGAACAAGAACATCCTATATGTTCATGTGTCTAAGCCTGAGATTGAAAAAATTTCAAATCAGACAGTGTGGGTGCCTGACACCTTGTTCGAAGTGGAACAGCAGGTTCCCATGACCACTGTGCCACCAACTACCACACCACAGGTCCCTAAGGAAAAAGGGCCTTGACAAGAGTTATCTCCGCCTGTCACGGAGGTATCGTCTGAAGAGTTCCAGTTGCATACTAAGAGGCCCAAGACAGTTTCATTTCCCAGCCAGACAGAAGAAAAAGAAGTCCCACCTACCATAGTGACTAAGACTGTTATTCCACCTTTCAGTTCGAGCCTTCATAAGGAGATCACCATAGCAGTACCGAAGAAATCCACAGACTCCCCACTGGACACTCAGCTAGGCAAGACTGGGCCCAAGTTGAGCATATTTGAGAAGTACGAGCTGATTAAGAAAAGAAACCAGACCCTTACCAGCAGTACTTACGCTCAGTTTCGGAAGCAGTCGTCCACTGTGCAGCATAGGCTGCTATCTGCATTTGACAAAGAAAAGAGCAGGATGCACATGGCCTTCCTCCAGGCATAGGTACCAAACCCCAAGGTGATCACAAACTACAAGAGGGCCACCTTCGAATTCCAGACGAAGGACGTGCACCCAACAGATCAGATGGATCTTCACAAGCAGACGAGGGATATGGTATTCCATACATTGGCACATGCTTCTGCTTCTGCAGCAAAATTACAGGTATCATTGAACAATGCTCAGACACAACTCAAGCTGGAGAAGATATCGTCCTTTGCGAAGGACAACAAAATCAAGACTCTGGAGGAGCTGGTCCTCAAGATCGGCTATGATCCTTCGAACGTCAAAGATGCAGAGGAGATGATAAAGAAGAAGAATGCAGACATTGCCTCCTTGAGGAAACAACTGAAGCTCCCGCCCACAGAGGACTCGCAGGCAAAGGAGATAGCAAGGAAGGAAGGCAAGAAGGATGAAATGCTCAGGCTGCTCATGGAGCAAAACACGCAGCTCAAAGAAATGGAGGTTGAGATGGAGAGATTATTAAAAGAGAAGGAGCAGATGAAGCCAATGGAAGTCACTCCATTAAGTGCCATTCCAATTTCAGGAGCAAGCACAACAGCAGTGACAGCAATCCCATCCGCAACTCCATTGACATCACAAGAGGGTACAACCGACCTCGCCAAATCCATGGAAAATATGAACCTGTAGGAGACAGAGATCAACAGGCTTAAAAAGGAAGTTGAGAACCTGCAGGAACTCAAAAATTCCTTCCAGACCAGTCTCTCCAAGGAAAAGTAGGTAACAGAACAGCTCAAGCAGGAGTTACAGCAGCTCTGAAAGCAAATAGTGGCAGGGAAGACTTTGGCTGAGGTCAAAGAGAATGTATGGACAGACATCATAAAGTCCATAATTGAGATATGGCCTATGATCCAAATCATGTTTGAGCAGAATGAGTTGGTCCAGAGGAGAAAACAGGCCATTGAGAAGATCAAAGTAGAATTGGGAGACATGACAACACATGCAAATGAGATCATCAAGTTCCTCAATTCTAAGACCAGAGAAGAGCTGGAAGAGCTGAAGATCGAAGAGAGAACAGAGACCATCCTTGAGGTCAAAAGAGTTCTGACCAAGAGAGGTCTAATGCTTCAGTTGGAAGAAAAGGTTTAGTTCATGGACCAACGGGTACAAAGGTTCTTCAATAAGATTGAAGCTCTCCAAAAGAAAGGTCTACCTGGTCTGAAGGTTATTAATGATAAACTGATGACACTCCCAGATTACAAGAAGAGATTAGTTGAGGTGTCTAAGGACAGTTCAAAGTTTGTTGGCATACAAGGGAGCATCATTGGCAAAGCATTCCTGGATTCCCTTCAATGGGACATTAGTATCCAGCACGAGATTCGATACATATTCCTCATCAAGCCTACATTCGCCAAATATATAGAAATGGACGAAGTGTATCGAAGACTGCTCAAAGTCACTGTGCCTAGTCATCTCAGATGGGAAGAACTCTGCGATCTGCTCGATTAGCAGATGAGCTGTCCAGGTCCAGTCACCTGTCCAGTTAGAAGAGGTTGTGCAGGAACCTCGCCAATGGCCTACCCCAGAAATCAGCAAGTAGTTACACCAAGTCATCAAGCAGTTCCTAGATTTAGGAAATTTGTTAGATTTGTTAGACAAAAAATAGAATTAGCACGTCCTGATCATTTATGACAGGAACGGTTGTAATTTGAGTTATAAATACTTCACCTTTCGAAGTATTGAGGGTTGTTTATCTTCACACCCTGACGCTATCAGACTGTAACATTGTTGAAGAGATCTTCCATTAATAAAGAGGAGGCACTTTTATAGGATTCTTGTGTGTATTCACTGGTGATGTTATTCTCTAAAGTTGATGTTATTCTTTCTTTGTGATCATATTGTTTTCTGAAACTAATCTTTAAGAGTAACGAATGTTGCAGGATTTATCTTAGATACCCTATTTCTGACTCGAAAGGTTTTAGTGTTTATCTTCCGGTGTTTTCAATTAAGGAATTCTTAACTGCTTCTTAGTTGAAATTATCAATCTCATATTTTCTTCTGTCCATCATTTAATCTACTAAAAGATCCAGTGAGTATATTATCTCGCCCTGTGGAAGTCTTCCTTCACGTTTCTGGTTGTATTTCATTTTTATTAAACACAAACCCCATAGCCCAATGAATGTGTAGACTGTCTCAACCAAATCAAAAACACTTTGACAACAAAATAGACCCATTTATTTACCTAGCCTAATATCTAAAATTGAAAACATAGCTAAATCATATAGAGAGATCCCTCTCTGAAGTTGGAAGGGCTAGATCCTAGCTTCAAAAGTGGTTGGATAAAGTTACCTTTGTAGATTTCTTCTTTTTCAACCTCTAGGAAATTTACCAAGTGCTAACACTTTCGAGGGATGTATAGACAATATCAACATCATCCCATAGTTCATTTTTCTAGAATGAATGTAAAAACATTCCCTCCATGGCTTGGGTATCCAGTAATAAACCATCCTTACCATCCTTACCAACCTCTATATCATTTCCTTCATCCCCAACATGTGAAAAAATTGTGTTACTATAGAGGTTTTGAATTGGTGACTCACGATGTAGTGGGAATTGAAAAGGTCATTGATTCAACCATGCTTGGTATGATTCCTTTCCGAGTTTTGCTCATTTAATATAATTATCTTGATTTGACATCATAGTGAAGTGCAACAATAGATGGTAGACATGTCGCTCATCACCAAAATCGTGATTGTAAAAATATTGAACATTACATCAATATTATTTGTAATGCAATGCATTTAGTATGTTCAAACATTATACCAAACAGTTATTATAAGCATGGAATGTTTTCCCCAATAATAAGCATGCAGCCAACCACTTTATAAAATAAATTTAAAATTAAGAAATACATTTACATTATTTCCATTGAAAATATAAAAATAAAATCACTCAGCCATATTTTTCCTATGCCTCAAGGGGATGTCTAAAGGTAGACCGAATGAAAGGTGTTTTTGACAATTGGTTGGTGGTGTACGAAATTTATAGTTTATTAAAACAAATTCACCGGGAGAAAAACTATGTATTGCATGCACAACAACAAATTTGGATGCCTTCCTTTTCATAAATAACTCTTTGTCATTGGAGCGCTCTTGACAGTAACAATTTGAACTAAATAATGTGGACCTACAACTATTTATGAACCTTATAATTTCCCCATGTGTTTGTGGAATAACATCAATATATAACGGGATTTTCCTATTAAATTTTCTAAAAGCATAATCATTCATGCACATACTATAATGGAAACACTATGTTTGTATTTAAAAATATTCAAGTAATCAAACTAACTATATAAAGGAACACAAAATGGAATAAGCACTACAAATTGTTTGGTAGGAACAGATTCATGTGAAAGGATAAAAAACTCAATACTTGCAATGTTTATCCTACACTTGGAAATCATATAGCTATTACCACAAAACAAGAATTTGGATCCAACATTAAGAATAAGCATAGAATATGGCCAAGCACCATACAAATTATGGTTATAAAAATTTTGGTATTTACTTTGCATATGGATAGGAAGAGGGAATTCATCTCTACCTTCCAACAATTGAACCAAATTTGGTGTGACATACTTGGACATTTTTTCTCTCATCTCACAAAACGTTTTGGATCTCCTAGTAGATAAGTTTTTTCTAATATTGATATCATACTTTGGATCATTAGAAGTCTCTATTGACTCATTATAAGGAGATGGGATCATCAATTTAGGATGAATCTTAATTGATATGGCTTCCATATTTTCAAAAAAGGATCATATGGAAGCATTCCTATGTGTCTTTTCTATATCACCTATTGGATTCTTGATCGTAGTGGGAGGTATTAGACTTTCAACTTTGGGTACTCAATCATTAATATAATGGGACAATGCGACACGTCGAGGGTTCTCCTTTAACCCTTACAAGCACATACTACAAGAGCGTCATAAAAGAAATCCAATTCATGGTGTAATACCATTGACCCAAACTAGTTACTGGAATATGGCATGTTACAATTGGTAGGGTAAAGCAATTTCCCATTTTCATGAAACATTTTCCTGTGATATATTTCTCCCAATAAGAACTTGTGGAATTTTTGAACTGGTGGAATATCTTACACATCTTAACTAGATCTTGAATCGTGATCCTATAAAATTCAATGGATAATTATTCAAATGCATATTCATACATAATGTAAATTTAATCAAATAAATAAATTATAAATAAAATCTAGCCTTACTTCAAAAAGTGGGGGAGAACTTTAAGAACTTGCAATGATATGGAATGAGATGGAATCTGAAGAATTGGCCATTTGACATTATAAAAATTGTTTTCCTACATTTAATCCAAAACCATCATCAATATGTGAATAAATTCTTAAAAGAAAGTTTGGTAAGGATAGAACAATCTAACTTCAAACAAAATTTCAAATGGATTTCAAAAGTTATCTATGCACTTAATTATTATATGATGCACTGATGCATATGTATATACAAAATGCTCTGGTGTGATAAATTTTGAGAAGCTCCGAAGAGTGAACTCCATATTTTCCTCCACAAAATTTTAATTGTGGAGGTTTGTATTTGCACTTTGTCAATTAAATTGTTTGTTCATGTTTTTTTATGAAAAAGTTCATCGTTGCACCTTAAGCTATATAGTGCACCAAAAAATTAAGTTATTAAAAAAAATGTGTGTGTTTATCATCAATGTACCAAAATATACAATGAAAAATGAACACGAATTTCATTTTTCTAAATTTACGTGTTTATAAATGAAAATCCTAATTAATATTTTATTATTTTACCAAAATTTAGAGGGGAGATTTGTGCAAGGGAGATTTACCAGCAAAGACTTTGGAGTGAGAAGATTGTTTTGAAGAACCAAATTTGTAAGGGATCATTGTAGGTCACATACAAATCTATAGAGGAGAAATTTTAAGTATGTGATTTAATTCTATTGATCATAGATCAATTATTTCCCTATTTTATTGAAACAAGTTTTAGTGCATTCTCAAAAAAGTAAAAGAGTTTCATAGTTACCTTTGGTATTGAAAACCCTAGCTTTCTTGTTGTTTCCGTTAGTTTCCCTCTCTATATTTCACAAGGATATTTTGTTTTAAGAAATATATTTTTATAGGGTTTCTTTACTTTTATATGGGGCATTTGGTATCCATTACAATGGCACCACCCATTGCATTCGATCCCAAACCCTTTCACTGTTCATTTAAAAAAAATGATTCTGTAGTTAGCGATGCACATTATACATGAATTGCATAATAGTATATATTTTCCTGTCAATAGCACTGTTGAGTTTAAAATATAAATAAATAAAAAAATAATACAAAAATAATCATGTTTTAAATTTGTTCATGGGTTTAGCGGTGCACAGTAAATAGTAATGAGTCATCAGTGATTATATTATCTTATAGAGCATTGTGCGAATATAAAAATTTGTAGACAAACTACTTTTGATTTTGTAACAACACAATAATCATATACTAATGTGTATACATATGTTTAACACAACAGTGCGTACTATTTTATTATACTCACCAAAATGTTATTTTCCAAAAAATATTTTGTAGTTTTTATATTTGATGATTCTTGTTTTTTTTTAGAGAATATGGTCGATACAAGTTTAGGGAAAACAAATTCTTGCAGCCAACACAATGATAGCCCATCCCAACAAGATAAAAATGAAAGTTCCTTAAGTTTTATCAAAAACTTAATATATTTGAATTATATGTAGCTTTAAATTAATGATGTGTATTGGTTAAGGCATCTCATGCAGAGAAAAAACTTGAAGAAACTCAATAATATTGTTCGCAAATTGAGTGCAAAAGTGCGTAAAATATTTATGGAGATGTTGCAAAGAGAGGAATTAGTTGTATCAAAAGGAGATCAAAATAAAAAAAATCTTTGACATTTTACTAAAAATGAATTTCTTAACATTAATCACTAACATGTTTTAAACACTCGATTTCACATTTTTTTACTGTTGTGTAGAGACCAATAGAAAGGGACTAGAATTTCATCCTAAGAAGAAAGAAAAATATGAAGGATGCAAATGATGATGACTTGGTCCTCAATTCATCCAGAGTATTGTTGAAATTTAGTAGTTGAATAAGGTGTCAGTGAAGAACAAATATCCTTTGACAAGGATAGATTATCTCTTTGATCAAATGAAGGATGCTAAGGTATTTTCCAAGATTGATCTCAAGTCAAGCTACCATCATGTAAGGATTAAAGATAACGATATCAGAAATACCTCCTTTAGAACAAGGTATGGTCATTATGAATTTGTAGTGGTGTCATTTGGGATATCAAATGCACTAGTTGTGTTCATGTATTTGATGAATAACATTTTCAGAGCGTATTTGGATAATTTTTCATGGTCTTCCTGGATGGATTACTTATCTACTCTAAGTATGAAGAGGATAATGATAAACACTTAATAATGATGTTATTAGTGTTAAGGTAACATCAAATTTATGCAAAGCTAAGTAAATGATCATTTTATCAGAGGAAGATCCATTATTTGGGTCACATTGTTTCAAACGAGGTCATAGAAGTGGACCCAAATAATATTAAGACAATCAAAGAATGGCTAGTTCGAAGTAATTCCATATATGTCAAGTCATTCATGGGAGTAGTAGGATGCTAAAAAATATTTATAAAATGGTTTTCAAATATTTCACATCCTACAACTTATTTGAAAAAGAAGGGTGTGAAGTTTGAATGGATTGAGGAATGTGAAGTGTTATTTCTTCATTTAAATGAATTTTCGACAACTGAATCGGTGATAAGGATTGCATATCCAAATGAATATTTTGTACTCTGCACAAATTCATACAAATAAGGACTAGGTGGTGTCCTTACCCATAATGGTCATGTGGTTTTCTATGAGTCCAGGAAACTCAAGGAGCATGGAAGGAACTATTCCATGCATGAATTAGAATTGGAAGCTACTACTCATTCGTTGAATATGTGGAGACACTACCTTATGGGTAGGGGATTAAAATTTAGGACAAGTAAGATGAATAGAATTCCTCAGTGAATATGACTTTGATATAAATAATATCAAAGGTAAGGATAATGGAGTAGATGATGCACATAGAAGGTGGGTGCATGAGATGCATGCTTCAACCATAAGCATATATGTTTTTTATTTAAAGGATGGAATTATTGAAGCTACAAAATCATATTAGCAATATGTGCAAGTAGAGAAAGCATTAAAACAAGGGAAACTTTAGCATAGATTTAAGAATTATGCATTGGAAGAGGATATAGTTCTCAGGTACAAATGCAAAGTATATGTGTCGAATTCACAAGAGCTAAAAAATACTATGATTAAAGAAATGCATAACGATCCTTATGATGGGAACTCAAGTTATCAAAAGACCATAAAAACTATCAAAGGTCAATAATTTTGATCAGGCATGAAAATGGATGTGGCTAATTATATCGACAAATGCATGGAGGGCCAAAAATTTAAATATGAACATGGGCATCCAAATGTATCATTGTAGTTGTTATCCATTCCTAATTCAAAATGAGAAGTGGTGACAATGGATTTTAGCACCAAGATGCCCAAAACAGTGAAGAATCGTGATTCCATCATGGTGGTGGTGAATGAATTAACCAAGGTGTCTCATTTTGTGCCAATAAAGATGACACATAAAGCAATAAATATTGCAAACATTTATATGACAAAAATTGGCAGGTTGCATGGTGTGCACAAGGAAATTATGTATGATATAGATCCTAAGCTCACTTCAAACTTTTGTAATGTCTTATTTAAATAACTATAAACAAATTTGAAATTTAGTACAACATGTCTGATATAGATCCTAAGTTCACTTCAAAATTTTGTAATGTCTTATTTAAAGAATTGTGAACAAATTTGAAATTCAATACAACATATCACCCAGAGACAAATGGGAAGATAAAAAGAATTATTAAAGTGATTTAATATATCTTGTGAATGTATGTCATGGACAAGCTTCCCTAGTGGGAAGAGTATCACCCTTTAATGTATTTTTCTTACAACAATGGATATCAAGCATCGTTAAATTTTATTCCATTTGAGGTTATTTGTGGAAGAAAGTGAAACACTCCAGTGAGTTGGGATAACCCAATAGACATCGTAGTGGTTGGGCTAGAGATCCTCAAGGAAATGGTATAACAGATGGACAAGATTAAGTAGAACTTGAAACAAGATAGGAAGAAAATTTTATTTTTTTAAGGGAAGAATGCACTGATAGTTTAAAGTGGGAAACCATATATTCTTAGAAGTGAAGGCCATGAGAAGTTCCCTAAAGTTGGTTAATTTTTAAAAAATGGAAGAACATTACTATGGGTTATTTGAAATCCCATAAAGGATTGGGCATGTTGCTTATATTTTAGTGTTACCTACATTTAAGCGCGTGGATAAATTTTTCCATGTGTCATTGCTTAATAAATATGTTCCTAATGATAATCATGTTATTGATTGGACTACGATTCAGGTGGAGCAAGAAGGCAACTTCCAGGTTCATCCAACATGCATACTTGACAATAATGTCAAGATACTCCAGAATTAAGCAATAAGACTAGAAAAGGTTTAGTGGACCTGTTACGATCCTTAATATGTTACATGGCAGCATGAGGACATCATGAAGGAAGAGTACCCAGATCATTTTGGTGTTTTCTGTTGAATTTTAAAATGAACAATGTACAACATGCATAAAGGACAATGCATAAAATAAGGGGGAGGGGAATGTAACACTCTAGGTAGAACCTTGTATGTATTTGTACATATTTTTTTATTAGGGTGGTGATTGAAGATGATTTTGGGATAGAGTGCCTTGTATGTGTATGTTTAGAATAGGGTTCTTATGTGGTATGAGGTCGATGATCCTATAAGTTGTGGTTGATGAGTCAAGCTTTGTGTTTTGTAAATCACGCTATCATAATTAATAAAAAAATGTGTCACTATTGGAGACCTCAAGACAAAAAGAGTATGGGGGGATATGACTCTACGAGAGGGAAAGGGGTCATAAAGAGATTATCATAAGGGGATTATGATACGAGTATAAGCCTAAGGAATATAATAATATATTCCTAAAATTCCATGTCTAAATTTTCTCTTGTTGATGTTTTTATCTTGAGTTTTGGAGGAAGGACGAATTCCCAAGAGAGAGGAAGTGGTTACTCTTGTTCCACTTGTCATGATTTTTTCATGCATACTTAAGATGAAAGATTATTCTACTTGGGGGGGCTCTATCATTGATTCAAACTGATACTAGTATAGGTGGGGAACTATGTTCCCTGTTGTGAGTTGAACCAGAAAAAGAGTTGATATGCAAGTTTTTGGGATGATCACCCTGTAAATCCTTGGTGGTTTGGGTGTGAAGAAGAAGATTGTCATGTTTGTGGATCAAATTTCCCTTGGGTTGGAAAATTGTTGGGATAATTTTCCTTGTATGTTCTTTGGAAGTTATGCAACACACATATACAAGGGTTCCCAAAGAAAAGTCACATACATGGTAATAAATGCTCTCTCTCTCTCTCTCTCTCTCTCTC
>ML780117.1:1503089-1551732 GCA_009831015.1 Picea engelmannii
AGATAGATTTTGTAATTGCAATTTGAGTTATGGGTTTGGTTAGTTACCTAAATATGTTTACATGTACTCAAGTATCTCTAACTGAATAAAGGAGACTTAAATTGAGCATCCATCCAAGGAGAAAGGTAATGAATGAATGCATATCAATGCCAAGAAATATTGGTTGATCCCCACCATGTCTACAAGCCCCTAAATTTCCCCTACCTTATTGGTTCTTAACCTCAAAACCCTTGTTTCTATTCATCATTGAACACCACTTTATCTGACTAGGAGCCTCCTTGAATTCTCCTTGATTCTATTGATGTATCAAAATTTTGAGATCTACCTTATTGTATAAGCTTGGGTGGAGTGACCCAGAGTCCTTTCGACGACGCAATTTTGTGGAAATGCAGGTAATTGATTAGCCTTCATATTATTCATTTTTTAATAACATTATCATTCCTTCGACATTTTATGTTTTCAACATTTGATTCATTGTTATTGAATGTGTATTGTGTAGGACACCAAATGAAATGTATTTCTTTCATATTTAATCAAACTAACAAGTTAGTTATTAGTATATCTACTTTTTTCTTATATACTTGTAGGCTTGAGTTTTGCAGGTTTTCAGAAGAAGCAATCAGGATGGAATGAAAGTATTCTATAATTTGGGAAATACACTGAATGTAGGGCCACAAGTAAATTCATTTATCTCCCTCTTATGAAAGTTATTTCTTTCAATTAAATCAATTACAGGATCTTTTTTGCTTGATTTTTTAGGAATTTGATTGTCTTTTGCGGTTATTGTTACGAGGAAAATATCTCTATGGCCTGGGGTAAACCACAATAGACAAAATGACACACATAAATCAAATATAATCCCAAGTATGCTATATATGTGAAATGATAACAAGACAAGGTCAAGATCCTACATCATCCGGATGTTCAATGAAGACCACCATTGAGCACGCAACTCAAATATTTATACTTGCAACTTCTCCTCAACAACCAAGATATGCAAGAATATGGTGATAATATACAATGTTAGCATATAAATTATCATAATCTATTAACATACATGAAAAATACGGCCATGGAATAATAATTCAAATATTTTCAATATATGAATTGGATGAGAAAAGAGTATTTCTATTAAAATAATCAACGAAAGTATATAGGTGACAAACTTCTCGAACGAAACTTCTCAGAACCGAGAAAATAATTCTCTCTAGCTAGGCCTCCACCACTTCAATCCTCCACCAAAGGAAAGCTCATATAAAGGAGATAATGAGGTTCTCCATCAAAGAAGGAAGAACATGTGGGATGAACAATGAGTTCAAACTTTCAAGGATTCAGGGATGCAAACTCAATGTGAAGTGAAATTTCTCCAGAGTATCTTTGCTCTCAAAAGTTGAATTCTCTCCTCTTCCACGGCTTGGATATGGCTCAATTTATATCCTTAAAATGGAACTCAAGAGCCAAGTCAGAGCATTTCTAGTATATGGAAGGTAAAGGATCATGGATCTTGTGACGTGATATGGAAAGCTGACATAATTTTTAATTTTGAGCACCAAACCCGATGTAAGTGGGCTGTAGTGGAACAACCTATCTATACGCTTGTTGTCTAACTAGTAGGGTGCATGTATGTGGAAAAAAATTATTTTTTGGATATGGAAGGTACAAAAGGGGACTTCAAGTCTACATATTAAAATGGAAAGGGAATCCAATAAAGTTACATGGGGTGAGGAAAAATTTTCTATAAAAGATGCCCCCTAATGTGTGAGGTCAGAGGAGTATTTGAAATGGCCGAAATACATTAAAATTCCCATAAGTGGAGTGATGGTGACTCAGTTGGAAGTGATAATTACTCATGAGAATATTACAATCCATAATTACTTTGTATACATGGATGCCAATATGAGTTACACTATAGATCCATGTGGAAATATACCAAATATTTGTTCATGGCCATGAATAGGAAATACAAAGTAGACACATTCCATAGGTTGTCATAGTCACGAACAAGGCCCAGTGGAATCCAGTCTCAAAATAAATCCAAATATATTTGTATACAATCGAGTACAATATGATCTCCCATTATCACTGAAGTAATATAGGTACTGGTCCAATGAAAGACAAGAACATAATAGGAATGTTGTTACTGTAAGATGGAGGTCTTCTACACTATCCGTCGAAGGTGCAATTCTAGATCATGTGAATAGAGGAGTTTATCTCGAACACAATGAGACTTCGTTTGATTACCGCCCATTAAGGTATATCGTTAACAAATGCAAGAAAACTTGTCGATGATGAAAGTAGGTATCAAGGCACCAAGTACATTCTTACAAGTGCGAATAAGGGTGTTGAGGTTGAACTCTTGAAGAATCCATTGATCATGAGACATTTATTTATTCCCAACTATCAATGGTTGGAAACCTACCACTTGATGATTGCAAGCCTCTAGGTACTCATAAAACTCTAGGTCTCATTTCCATAATAAATGAGCTGGAGTCAATGGAAGGAGACCCGCTGAAAGGAGAGCATTAAGGAATCTCTCATCAGTCAGCACGAGGTACAAAGAAATATATTTGATGGTTATAAGGATATTGGATGAATAATATGTTCATGACCCAACGACCCTGTGCATCTTTCGCATGTGCCATATCAAGCAGTGCACGAAAAAGACCCTCTGAATAGTAGCCAATAAAGAATATTGTTGACAAAGGAAAGGAAACCACCAATAAGGCTAATGGAATCCAAGACATTGCACAAATCACAATGTGTGAATATATATATTTCCTTCGAACACAAGGAAAACCCCCAAGTCAATGACCAATGAGGAGATGTCAACTAATGGGTTCAAGGTTACCTACCCATAATGAAAGTAGGACCAGGGTGCATGGTAGGACTACAACTTCATGTGACTCTGAGACACACTGAGGGTATGGTAGACATGCAAATTCAAGAGTTATTATAAATGGTCGACACATGCTTATAGACTTAATTTTAAAAAGAGCATGAGACATATGGATAACTCGGGAAACATAGACTTGATGATGAAACTTCGTGATGAAGGAGTCATCAACAAACTCCCCATAGGGACTGGAAGAATAACTAGTTGGAGGATTAAACTCTAAGTAACAAGCTCATATTCCTAAGGTCATTCTAAACCCAAAATTTGGATGACAAGTAGACTCAAATTTGTTTTCTTTGTTCAAAGGCGACACGACTGCTGCCAATATGAGATAATATTTTTTTCTCGCCCGTTGCTTCTTTTTTCATAGGCAAATAAATGTTATGATACAAGAGAGGAAATGAGTGTCACGAGTAAGAAAATAGCTCCACATAGTGTAACATACCTATGCTCAATGAAAGGAAGTGCATGTGGGGCATGGAAACTCAGGGGAATGTTTCCTCTTAGGGTATAGGGTGTCAAGCTACAAAGGATATAAAAAAGGATCTTCTTGGATAGTGATGAAAATTGTTGAGGTAATAGGAATATAATGAGGAAGCGAGAACCAGAAATAGGATCAATACTGTAACCAAGAGCATGGAATGCAGTTATAACTTAACACCAAAGAATGTCCTTTTTCATAAATTTAGTCCCCTAGGCCCAAAAACATATAAAATAATACCCATGTGAACTCTTCTAGGAAATGTTCACTAGGGTGTTCCTTTTTTGTAATTAGTATACTTGGTCTGAAAAAGGGTTAAAATTACACCAAATAGACATCCTTTCAAATCCATTTAATGAGTGTGAAAGAGACAAGTTCACTCAGAAATATTTTCTCTTTTGAAAGATTCGGAAAAGGGCTTAAGCAAGACTCTGTGGGAGTCCCATAGATGAAGGTCATAGTTCTTGTGAGTAAGAATATGAGGTTCAAATGCAAAGTCATGTCAAAACTATAAGGAACTCCCATTCCTATGGAATATTTTTTTCATGGCTACCAAATGGTACAGAGGTTATAACTATGGCACCCATGTTTGGTAGGCCTCTACCACTTAATAACGACACTTCTAGTAGTAGTAATAATTTTTTGTGTCACTAATAAATGGGTTCATTCCTAAGGTATATAAATCACAGTCATAGGATAATGCAAGAATGAAAAATGGAATGACAACCTATCCTATATGCTAGTGAAAGAAAATACTTGCCGAAGTCATGAACGAGCGATAGGACGCTAGAAAATACAAAAAAATTTGGACAAAACCACCAAAACCAACTCTTTCCACTATACTATTAGTCCATAAGGTCGAAATATCATCCCAAACTTTATGAAATTGGTAAAAAAATTCTACTAATAGTAAAAATAGACAACTTTACCATACCATTTGAGTTTTTTCACCCATATAGTGCATTTTAGGCCATTTTTCCCATGATCTTCAAGTGTCGATTGCGAGAGATACAATAAAAGAAATTAGCAACCATCTGGACGAAGTAAGTGCCCTTCCCCTCCTCTTCATTTTTAGTGGATTAAAATTCAAATTTAGTCCTCATTTTTTTTGTTTAAGAAGGGCGCAACATATAAACTAGGGTGTCCACGGTCGATAGTTCATTAGGTCGTGTACATGGAGGAAGGTACACAGGAAAAGAAAATTCTTCCTGCATACATGCGACCCTATACGCGACTGTTAACATGATATCCCTCATACAAGTATGAAAACAATTTTTTTATAAAATTTAACTCAAAAAAAGACTTTCCTTTGGCAAGATGTTGCTTGAATGGAGGGAGAGGGAGCATAAAGAGGTAGATGCAGTAGTGGAAATGGATGAAAAGGCCCAAATAGATCTAAAAATATGTGGACTTTATAAATTTTGGGGTCTCAAAGGAATGAGGGCTCAAGTGAGGATACTTTAGATACTCATAAACTATTGGGATTCAGAGACAAAGTTCTTCAATATCGATGGGAAACCATTGAGGATTGAAGTGGACGACATATATTTAACTACAGGATTGTCTCACTAGGGTGAGGTAGTGAATCTCAAGGCCCGAGGGGCTGGGGGTGGTATGACCATGGAGGATTACATTGCCACTCACTTTTTTGTAGGCATAGATAAAGTAGGTAGCGAACTCCCAATCGGGGAGATCGAGAACCTAATCTTGAATATTGTCATACTTGTTCTTACATGGATCTCGAGGTCAACCTCATTGCACCAAGCATCAATGCCACTCATGTTATATGTAGTGAATTGTTTACGACCCACTATTTATGACAGGTGTACCTCACTACTAACTAACATGAAGATCCATCTGAGGGAATGCAAACAGGGGAGAAAGAGAAAATTCGAATGTGCATCCATCCCATGTAGTTTTTTCTTTGAGCGGGTTCTAGGTTTGAACCCTAGAGTAGAGAGCATTCCACATGGACCGTGCAATCCATCCATGTCACGGTGGGCTGACATCAGGGATGATTTTAAGGATGGAAATTTATTTTAAAATGTAGAAACCTTAGCGAATCTTAGTAATCCTTCATATGCCAACTATAAATGTTTGGCGATATTTTTGTAAAAATATTCAAATTTCTAAGGATTCTATATATTTTGTATAAACTTTTGGCAATTTTTAAGGTAAAATAATTGTATACTATAGAATTTGGGCGAATCATTTTTAGAATAGAGAATCTTTATTTGGGAAAAACCATGGAAAATTAGCCCATGAGCGAAATTTATCCCCTAAAATCATCCTTGGGGCCCGACGTGATGAGGCGGCTAGGAGGTGTTAGGGTGCCAACCCCCTACAATGATGAGTTCTTTTTCTGGTGGCACCAATAGGTCATAGCCATTGATGACTACCCCTATGCTAGGATCACCTATAGAAGGGATCCAGATATTCCTATGCCACCAAGTTCCACCTACGGTGATATTGGTAAGAAATGTTTTTGTATATTTCATTTTTTTTGTTTTTTGAAAAAGAATAAAATACCCAAATATTTTGTATGGTATCAAGTATTAACAATTTCTTTGTCATGCATATGTGGGTCTATGATGACCAGATGGATTCCCATGACATCAGTGGAGGAGACAGGGAGATAAGCATGGAGGAGGAGATGTATATAGAGTGTTGTAGAATGCACAGGGGAACCTGTCTCGATTGAATGCAATGACAAGTGGTGGGTGTGCCCCGTGCATGGGTGCGACTCTTCTGGTGTCTCACAAATTTCGTACTGTGCAATCATGATACACATCCGACGCCACAGGAGAATATTCCATGGTCATATATATAACGGACATATATGTATTTTGAGGGTGTGAGTCCCATTTTGTACTATGACACCATATTTTTTGAAAATATGAAATATAAAAAGAATTTTGGTCTTCGACTTTACTTATATATGTTATAATGTGTACATGCATGAATGTATTTTATTTTCTTATTTATGAGACAAATTCCAATATAAAACATAATTATCATATGCATCATATACATGACTAGAACTTCTAGGTATGTGATTATAAGTAAGAAAATCAAAGTATCATTCCAAAATTCGTACCCATAGGAATCGTCGGAGTAGAGTAGGGTCTCGCATAGGGTAACTGCATTTTAACTAACATATGACTAAATGGGAGTCCAAGCGAACCTATAAAGACATAACACCATGTGAAATGGAATCACGTAATAGTTCTATAATGACGTTATACTCAGCCACATTATTCGTCGATGGCTATAGACGAACTCCACTTGAAGACATCAGTTGACCCTCGGGTGAGTAAATGACCCAAGAGGCAGAAGCCATGTTATGTGTATGATCATTGGCACAGTATGTGAATCCTAAGTATAATGAAGACTCTGTTGACATCTTCGAACCAAGGGAAACCTTGATAAGAAAGATGATGACACAAAGGAAAATATGTATATACACTAATATACACTAGTATACAAAGTGTCACACCCAAGCTTGAGGGCTCAAGCGTAATATATTTTAAGGTAGAGCCCATTTCTAGGCTAATACATCATATTCCCTTCATAATATTCCAACTCATAGGCTCCTTTCTATAAAAAACATCGCACTATATAAGGACCGTGCCACATGGGCTTGAACTTGCCTTCCCCCAATGGTTCTTTGGCCTGGTCATACATGAGAACCAAGTCACCCTCAGCGTACTTCTGATGAAATACAAACCTATCATACTAAACCTTAACACATCGTTTATTCACTTCAATAACCATAGAGGCATCTCAACAGTACTCATATAGGTGCTCTAGGTGTACGAGGCATTTTTCAAGATCAGATGTGTCAGGTAGGAGCTCAATTTCTAGTTTGAGGGAAGGGATTTCAGATTCAATCAGAAGGATCGACTCCACGCCGTGTACTAATTGAAAAGGATAAAAAATGGTGGAAGTATTTACCGAGGTTAGATATTCCCAAAGAATAGGTTAAAGCATTAAATGCCAGTCATATTTAATCTAGCTGACATCTTTTTTCAAGATGGTCTTAAGAGATTTATTCACCGTCTCTAGTTGTCCATTTTACTGGTAATAATAAGGGGAAGAATGAGCATTCTTAAACCCAAGTTTTGATGATAACTACTTCATCGTTTGATTCTAAAAGTGACTACCATGATCAGTGAAAATCTCCTTTGGGATTCCGAACGGGGCTATAATTTGGTTGAATATGAAGAATATTGTCATATTACCATCGAATTTAATGGTACGCACGTCCTCTTCCCATTTAGTGAAGTAATACATGGCCACAATAACATATTGATGGCCCCCAGCCGAAGCTAGGTATCAGTCCATAAAATCTAACCCCAGATTAATGAAGGGACCGACTGTGATGACTGTGTGAAGACGGGTTGGATGCAAGCTCATTTTCTAAGTGAATACCTAGAAAGGGTGACACTTATTGACCGCTTCAACACAATATTTAAAAATTGATGGCCAAAAATAATCCACTCGTAAAAAAATTTGGGTTGTCTCAAGCCCAGATGTATGACCACCGCAAGCCCCAATGTGATATTCATTGAGAATTGACTCATCTTCCTCATCATTCACGCAATGATGCAAAATATTATCTACTCCTCAACAATACAAAGTGTCGCCAATGATAAGGTAATTTTTTTCTTGATGACGTATACGTCGTCAATCATCTCTCGAGAAATGTTGGGATAGATTCAAGGTTTGAAGATAAATTAGAATGTCTCCCTACAAGGGGTATGAAGACAATATAAGGAATATATGTTCATCCGTGAATGAATTGTCATGAATAATGTCCTCATCTAGTCGAGGGAAGTCTAATATCAACTTGGAAAAAAACTAGTGATTTCGTAGACTTTGTCGAAGAAAAATTGAGATAAAACTCTTGCAAAATAACAATCCACTTATTATATTTTCCCCCTATGATGCACCTAGTCAAGACATATTGAAATGGATTGATATCTGCAACTACGGTAGTTTTTCAAACTAATATATAATGTCGTAATATTTGAACTGTGTCTACAGAATCCAAGGCTAGTTTCTCTACATGAGAGTATTTAAGTTCAGGACCAACTAAGTTTCGATTGAGAGAGTAAACAATGTGCTCATGGAGCTCATCATCCTTCTGAACCAAAACCATACCAACCATCCCTTCGGACATGGAAATATAAAGAAAATAGCATCTACTGTAGTTTGGAGGCTTCAACAGAGTCATCAATACCAAGGATTTCTTAATGACATCGAAGGATTTGTGGGCTCACTCATCCCATACAAATGGAGTATCCTTCTTCAAAAGATGCACACAACCCTTAGTTAAATTGACATAGTTCACTATGAACCAATGAAAGAAGTTAGCCTTCCCCTGTAAACCCTGAAGCTTTTGAATGTTGTGTAGGGTACGCAATCGAATTATTTCCTCAATATTCATAGGATCCACCATGATCCGATTCTCAGAGACTAAGAACCCTAAAATACAGTTAGACCTAATGCAAAAGACGCATTTTTGCAGGTTTAAACGGATGTGATAGTAACGACAAATATTAAATAATAATCGAAGATGAGTGGAGTGATCTACTCTTTTAGGAGAGTGAGCAACAAGATCGTCGAGGTAGGCTTTGAAAATATGTTTGAGATCATGAAAAGCAAATTTAATGGCGCCTTGGAAGGTTTCTCCGACGTTTTTAAGGCCGAAAATAATTTTCCAATATGCAAAAGTACCAAGAAAAATAAATGTCGTCTTATGTTGACCCTTGAGTTTAATTTGAATTTGATTATAGCCTAGAAATCCATCCATAAAAGAAAAAACTTCACTTCCTGTGCACTCATCAAGAATCTGGTCTATGAAAGGAGTCAGGAAGTTGTCTTTAGGACAAGCCTTGTTCAGGGCTCAAAAATCCATACACACGCAGATAGTTTTTTGTTTCTTATTCACGGGAACGGGGTTGGACACCCATTCGGTCAAGGGAACTTGGTAGATGAAACCAACATTAAGTAGCTTCTTTGCCTCTGCCTTAATAGGAGGGGCCTTCCTAGGATTAACAAATCTAAAATGTTTTCAAACAGGTCTAGCATCTGGATAAGTCTTGATCTCATGTTCGACAATGCTGGGGTCAATCTGTGTCATCTGTTTGTATGATCAAGAGAATACGTCAGGAAAGTATTTGAAGATATCGATGTAGATCTGAATTTCTTCAAGAGGACAATCCACACCGATATATGCATTCTCATTTTTTCCTGGAGTTTAAGGTATGTCTATCGTGACGGTAGGAGAAATATTTGACATGTTTCCTTCAGCATAAACACCATGTGTATCTATCGGGACCATATCATGACCGACGATATCACTCAAGGTAGATATAAAATCGTTTTGTTCTATCCTAACAAGTTCTGGGAGGAAATAGGAGTCATGATGCATATCATCCCAAGGCCTATCGGGAACATTAATGGCCTCTAAGATGGCTTCATCTGAAGGTAAATTATCGTCAAGGAAATCATGTGAACAAGACGATTGGGTGGCCCATACGGGCTCTAGAATGCAATCCTCCTCGTCCTTCTGTGAGGAGAAAGGATCCAAGTCAGTAGTAGTCTTAAGAACATCTTGATATGCAACCTTTGCCACTAAAAGTGGCATTTCCATCCTAATGTGTGATTGGACTTCGCATGACATAGACGAGGAAGGTAGGGTCCAAGGGTCATTGAAATACGGAAAGGAACGGACCTCATCGACAATGAATAATTATTGGAAATGGCATGTGTTATCACATTTATTTGTAAAGGGGGGGTGTTTTCCTCAGAAGTTAGCCCCTTGGAGAAATAATTAAATAAAGCGGGAAAAAACCCACAATCGACTTATATTCTAAGTCGGAGGTGCGATGTGACATTTTGGAGCGGCATGATAAGACACACACAAATATAGGAGGTCGAGAGCTAAGTGCCCCAGATCGATGGTCGAGGAGCATATTGGGGCCTCAACGTGTGCACAAGATAAAAAGGATAGAGCAGTCTAGGAAAAACAACCATGGTTTGTAAAGGTGCTACTTGTCAGCCAAAGACGCACTTCGAGGCCAAACGAGGGGAAGTTCCAAACCGCTTTTCGCAGCCCGAAATCAACATGTGTACATAATGTCCTATCACAGGCTGACAAGTGGCCGCTCCTCATCACTTCCGCTCCCTCCATCTGTCTCCCACTCACTGTCCCTCCGATACCCATCCCTTTCTCATCTCTCGTCACCTGTGCCACCTTGCTCCACATCACCTCAACCCCGCTTGTGTGGCCCCACTCTATCCTCAGTCCCCTCGTCCATCCACAATTGTCCACCTAGATATACCATTTCCTCTACTCCATATCGAGCGTGCCAATCACTTCGTCAGCAACCACGTCTACCCTCAATCTTCCCTGTAAGCATCTAGCTCAAATCTAGACAATGAATGTTAAGGCTACCATGTTTTACAGGTACAGAGATGACTTGAGCCTTCCCCGATCCCAATGAATCAGTTATGAAGGTGGTTGGTGATGGTTGAACATTGTTTCTTCCATAAGTAGAAAGAATTGGAAAGGACCGCCAATTAGTCATCTCATCAACAAGACCATTCTAAAGTTCACTTGCATTTGATCAAAGTTCACGTCTGGTCAGAGACTGTATGCACAGTCCAACAAGAAGCATGCACATGTAATGCCTTCAATGCAGCTTCTCGATTATGCTTCTGTGATTTTTGTTTTGAGTATAAATAATCAATTTTAATATTTTTGTAAGTGTCGATGGTTGATCTAGGCTCCATTATTGTAAAGTTTTGATGAAGCACCGGTTCCTCCGGTTATTTATTTGTATTTGAGACTTCTTGTTTAATGAAAGTCATCTTATTTCCATATATTTGTAAACGCTGTGTTAAGACACTCGGAATTGGAGGATCCAGTCGAGGGTTGTGATGTAGGTTTGATCACTGCAATATTTTCACCAGTTTTAATCAGTTTCCCATGTTATTTGTTCCCCCTCTTATACTGAGTAGCTTGAAATTGGAGGATCCAGTCGGCCTATTACAATAGCATTGTGTTGTAGGTTTGATCATCATGTTGTTGTAACTGTGTCATCAGACATATCTTAGTGTCTGAATCTTTGGGTCCAAGAAGATCTCGTTCTTGAATATTTTCTTCCTTAGGTTGCTGGAAGACCGGATTTCCATAGCAGGCCCTTACATCTCCTTACCAGTTCTTCCCCTTACTCACCCTTTTACTGCAACTTACTGACTGAAGTTAGATCAAGACCTCACTTACCTATGCATTGCATGGTCCAGGATTATGAGTTAAAGAGATATAACCTTGATATTACATCCATTAGACCACCCTTTAAACTATTTACTATGACATACAAATTGATGGGCCTTGGGCTTACGTCTGCTACAATACCGAGGTGACTTCCAATGCTAACATTTCTGGCACCGTTGTTGGGGACGAAGTTGAATATTTTCCCTGGGATTGAACGACAAAGCTTCCTGGTTCTGAAGGTGCATCAGAACCCAATACATCAAGATTGCAACTATGCACCTAGTGGCTCCACTGTGGTGGCGCCATTGATTTATATCTATTGGTGACTCCATTGTTTCAGTTTTGGATTCCAAAGGCAGACACATGAGGTTTACTCCACAGTTGCCTTTGGCAACACCCAAAGCTTCCTTTGGAAACACCCAAAGCTGACCCAGAGAAAATTATTAGAAAGGGAAAGGCCCTTCATGAGGGTACTTCTAAAACTGAATCAGGTATTTTTGATGATTTTCATTATCCTATAGGAACTCCAATTTCTGATTTTCATCCTTCTGTTATACCTTCTGTTGGATTTTCCCGAACTTTGAATTTTGGGAGTGTTCCTGTTGATTTTTCCCCTCCTAGTTTGGGATTGGAGGGAGAAACCATTGTAACTCCTCTCTCCCCTGAAGTCATACTGTGGTTTAGACCCAGTGCCTCAGAATATTTTCTTACCTCGGGCTTCACCACTCCTCCCCTTATTACTATTTCCACTACCACAGAAGGAGAAACCTCAGTTCACTCAAGCCCTCCATCTTTTTCTCCAAATCCTTTGTTGTTTCCTTTTCCTCCAGGAAGCTCTTTTCTAGTCTCCCTTGTTTGAACCCCTTCCCCTCTTGGTTCTCCTCCACCTCATATCCCTATGGAAGGTTATAATCCTCCTATAAATAGAATGGATGCCATAGTGGATGCAAGATATTCCCCCCTGGTCTTACCTCAACCCATGAATTCTCTCCATGCTGGAGATTACCTGAAATATATGCCCAATTTCTTTAGAGAAGAAGACATGACTGCTCAAGAGCACATTGCTACCTTCTACAATTATGCAGATAATATGAATATTGAAAATGAAGATGTTTGGATCAGACTCTTTGTCCAGAGCCTTGATGGTGAGGCTAGAAAGTGGTTCAAAGGATTGACTCCTAGACCTATTGTTGGGATTAAAGCTCTAGATGATGTTTTCTTGAGGCAATGGGGGGACAAAAAGGAATTTATGTATTATATCATAGAGTTTGGGTCCCTAAAGAGGAAAGAGGGAGAATCAATATCTAACTTCTCCAAACGATTCAACAAGATGTACAATAAAATCCCTACTGAGATAAATCCTATTGAAGCCTCTGCCAAAATCACTTATGCTAGTTCTTTTGACCCTGACTTCTGCCTCCTTCTTAGAGAAAGAAGGGCTACTTCCCTAGCTCAAATGCAATATGCAACCCTCGAAGTAGAATCCAATGTATTGGCAATCAGAAGACTTAGCAACAAAGATGACAGAGACAGAGGAAGAGGGAGATCTAAGGCCTCAACATCTGGTTCTTCTTCATCCCAACCTTAAGTGGATGAGTTGACCAAGATGGTGAAATCCATTTCTGAAGAAATAGAGAAGATGAAGTTTGAAGGGAAGCAAGGTTATAAGGATGTCCCAAATATTGATAACAAAGACAACTTCAGGAGGTCGAATAACAATTATCCTCAAATTATGCCAAGAGAGCCTAGAAACAGATATATGGATGATAAAAAAATCCAAACCCGTCTTCAAAATAACCTTGTTGTTGATGAAGAAGGAGAGGAGGAAGAGCATGACCCTGAGATTCATTATATTGGAGACACCTCCCCTTTTCCCCATTTAACTCAATCTGCCTATGAGAAGTCCCTCATGAACAGTCAAATAAATGAGCTAAGAAAGGGAGATAAATCCAATAGTAGTCCCAATAAATATAACCTCAGGTCTAAGAATAAGGAAGGGAAGTATGGCATCCCTGATCAACCTTCCATAGTAGAGAATCGTACTAAAGATGCAACAAACAACAACAAAGAAAAGAGATTTCATAATCCTCCACCAATAGCCAAAGACCTTGTCCCAAAGGTAAGAGAGATTCTGAAGCCCCCTTCCTCCTTTATCTTTGAGCATGAATTTCATAAGATCAGAATCCCTGTCCCCCTTTCAGAGTTGGTCAAGAATGAAGACTTCAAAAGTTCCCTCTCTAAGTTGTTGCAGTATGATCCATCCTGCCATTCCATAGACTCAGTAAATCTCCAAGATGAGAAGACAACAGTCATCCTAGGTCCTATGATAGAAGATAGAGATGATTCATCCCCTCCCTTCTATACATCACTGAACATAGATGATAAGTTGTTGCATAATTACTTGATGGACTCAGGGGCATCTCATAATATCATTCCCAAAACCGTCATGGAAGAACTAGGACTAGAGATCACGAAGGTTTATCATGATTTGTATTCTTTCGATTCAAGGAGGGTGCAATGTCTTGGGGTCATCAAAGGTCTAGTTGTGACCTTGTTTCAGCTGCCCATGAAAAGTGTGGTCACGGATATTGTGGTGGCTAAAGTTCCTCCCAAGTTTGGAATGCTTTTTTCAATATCTTGGATTAAAAGGCATGGGGGAACCTTGCATATGGACCTCACATATGCTACCATTCTCATGTTCGGAGGGGAGTATAGAAGTCTGTACAGAGAGGCTCAGTTGGCCTATATTATTAGTGATGAATCTGACCCCACCAACCATCCTATATCAGTTGGACAGTTTGTTGCAGTTCACTGATGCTCCTGAGCCTACCTTAAATCTCAAAAAATAGTCCACGGTTTTTTATGAAGATTCTTTCTCCACCACCTCTGTTTGGAAAATGTTTTTTGATGGAGCCTCCTCTAAGGATGTTCCTAGTGTTCGAGAAGTTTTGGTTTCACCAGCCCAGGAAGCCATATATCTTTCATACAAACTGGAATTTGAAGCTACCAACAATGTGGCAAAGTATGAAGCTCTTTTTTTAGGCTTAAGGGATGCAAAATACATGGGGATCAAAGAAATATCTGCATTTGGAGATGCAGAATTGATTGTTAAAAAAATCAGAAATCTGTATCAAGCTAAGCATCCCAGACTCATAACCTATAGAAATGAAGTATGGGACCTCATTGACAGTTTTTTATCAACTTTCAACATTTCATTTATTCCAAGGGAAAAGAATGTCATGGACAATTCTTTGGCTATTTCATCAATAAATTTCAAAGTCCTTCTGCCACCTAAACTTAGGTATGATGTAGAAGTGAAATATAGACCCTCTGTACCTAAAAATGTCAATCATTGGAAAGTTTTTGAGGGTGATCTTGAAATCAAAAGATTCCTGGAAACTGTCGAGGAGTTTTTGGTATTGCACATTGATCAAGATACTGACTCTGAAATAGAGCCCCATCCTGATGTTTTCTTGAAAAATATTGTTGATCGTCACATTGTCCAACTACCCAACAATCACATCCCAAAGGGACTAGTTCCTTTGGAAAGGATTGTTGACATAAATGATGTGGCAGTGAAGGGTAAAATCTCAAATGATGATGTTGATGTGGCTGAGTGCAATATTGGCACAGAGCAGGACCCAAAATTTGTCAAATTGTCAAGCATCCTATCAAGAGAGAAGAGGGTCGAGTATACTGAGTTATTAAAGGAATTTGTTGATGTGTTTGTTTGGACATACAAATATCTCAGAACATATGAAACTAGTGTCATTGAACACAAGATCCCATTGAAAGAGGAGGCTAAGCCATTTAGGCAGAAATTAAGACAAATAAATCCTATGTTGTTGCCTATTATGGAAAGGGAGGTGAAGAATATTTTGGATGCTCAGATTATTGTGCCTTTGATATATTTTGAGTGGGTATCCAACCTAGTCCCAGTGAGAAAAAAGAGTGGAGAAATTAGACTCTTTGTTGACTTCATAAATCTGAACATGAGCTCTAGGAAGGATAATTACCCGCTGCCAAAGATGGAACACATATTGCAGAGGGTAACTGGTGCGACTAGGATTTCCATGATTGATGGATTTTTTGGCTACAATCATATCTCTGTCTTTCCTGAGGACAGAGAAAAGACAACTTTCACTACTCCTTGGGGCACATTCATGTATGCCAAAATGCCCTTTGGATTGATGAACGTAGGAGCAACCTTTCAGCGAGCCATGGACATCACCTTCATTGGAGAGAAGGATCAGTTTGTGATCATCTATCTGGATGATATAACATTCTTTTCTAGATCAGATAAAGAACATTGTTGTCATCTGAGGAAAGTCTTCTTAAAGTGTATAAGGTTTGGTCTCTCCTTAAATCCAAGGAATCATTGTTTTCCATGAAGGAAGGGAAATTATTGGGGCACATAGTATCATCTGATGGGGTCAGAATTGATTCAAGCAGGGTAGAAGCTATTCAAACCATTTCACTTCCCAAATCTAGGAAGGAAGTTCAGTATTTCCAGGGAAAAAATAATTTCTTAAGGAGGTTTGTTTCCAATTTTGCTGAGCTGGTGAAGCATATCACAGTCATGCTCAGAAAGGGAAATGAAGTAAAATGGATTGTTGATTCCTAAGAATCCTTTATCCATATCAAGAAGGCATTGTCTGAGGCACCTGTGCTTGTCATTCCTGATTATTCCAAGGATTTTCAATTTTTTTCTTTTGCTTCTTTTGATACGGTGGAAACTATTTTTCTACAGAAGAATGTTGAAGGGCTAGAGTAGCCAATTTGATTTTTCAACAGGGCATTGAGAGATGCAGAGGAAAAATATGATATCATGGAGAAACATGCCTATGCCCTTGTGAAATCTCTCAAATATTTCAGAGTCTATGTTTTTCATTCAAAGATCATTGCATATGTTCCTTCAGCCTCTATGAAGGACATTCTCATTAATCCTAACATATATGGGAGAAGGAGCAAGTGGATTGCCAAGATCCTTGAATTTGATCTGGAAATAAAACCCACCAAACTAGTTAAAGGTCAAGGTTTAGCCAAGTTGTTGGCTAAATCTAATTGTAAATATTTGGGGGTTAATTTCATCAACACTTACTCAGAAGATCAACAGACTAAGCTTCCTGATAACAATCCTCGAGATAGCCCTCCACTGACAGAGTGCCCCTGGTATAAAGACATTATATATTTTTTGCAAGAATTAAGACCCCCTGACGGAATGGGGAAGAGCAAGGAAAGAGCTTTAAATCTCAAAGAAATTATATACTGCCTTATTGACTAGGTCTTGTTTTGGAAATACCCTCTAGGTGTGCTTCTGATATGTTTAGACCCATAGGAGGCCCAAAAGATTATGTTTGACTTTCATGATATCCTATGTGGGCAACATATTTTCTGGAGAATGACATCCTACAAAATTCTCAGGGTTGGGTACTTTTGGCCTACTTTATTCACCGATGTCTATGCCAAAATAAGCGCTTTAATCAAATGTCAAAAATTCGCTGGGAAATAGTAGCTCAAGTCTTTCCCATTGAAGTTTGTGGTAGCTTCAGGACCCTTTCAACAGTGGGGCCTAGACTTTATTGGAGAAATTCATCCTTCTTCAAGTGGTCAGCATAGGTGGATCTTGACTGCAACAGATTATTTAACCAAGTGGATAGAAGTTATTCCCACAAGGAGGGCTTCTCGCAAAATCATGCTAGGTTTTCTTGAAGATATTATGGCAAGGTTTGGCTACCCGAGCAGAATCATCACCGATAACACTGCATCCTTCAAGGCCAAACCACTGGTAAAATTTTGTGAGAAGTTCAGAATTTCATTGATCCACTCTACGCCCTACTAACCCCAGGGTAATGGACTATCAGATTCCTCTAACAAAATCCTAATAAAGATCATCAAAAGATTGTTATAGGAAAATAAGAAAGCATGGGATTTAAAGCTTAAGTTTTCCATGTGGGATAATCGAGTGACAAAGAAGAGATCCCTAGGCCTCTCCCCTTTCCATATTGTCTATGGGGATGAAGCAGATTTTCCTTCTCACCTTGCCCTGCCTATATCAAAATTCTTCCAAGACTACCTAGGTGAGCCTGATGATATGATTAGAAGGATACATCAACTGGTAGAAGTGAAGCAGACCAGAGAGTAGTTGTTGGACAAAGTGCATGAATGTCAATAGAATATCAAGCAAGTGTTACACATTATTTTGGTCATTCTAATGATGATATCACAAACATGTGTTCAAGCTCCTAACATGACATTTTACCTGAGAAAAGAAACTTCTTTCCTCCTCTACAAAGGTTGCTTTTTAGAAAGGGTCTGCAAGCTGCTCATACTACATAGTGCATAAATCTATCATTTCCGCAAGCTTCTCTATGGATGGCCCGTAGAATTTATGCAAGCTGCTACATAGGTAGGGTGTGGCGGCGTTCCAAAGCTAAAACAGGAAAGAGGTTTCATGAAGTTTCTAGAAGGGGAATCTGCTAGAATGTGAGGTGGCATCTGTGTGGTTGCGATCCTAGTGGTTTCTCTGATTTGGTGGGATTATCCTCATCCTTTTAACCACTTCACCTTATCCTATATAATCATGGTCTTATCATGGAAAATGTTAAGCAAAAGAAGAGAATTGATGAAAGAATAGCCTGAAGACTATGTGAAGAATCCTGCTCTTCATTATGCTTGAGGCCTCCATTTTTCCATCAAGCTTTTGTGGATTATCTTCATGCGAATTTTGGAGCAAGTGTATGTGTGTGTTGGAACAAAGGACCACTCAAAGGGAACTTGCAACATCAAGGCAATTCGGTTGTACCTTCTACTTTTCATTAATATAATACGGTGGACCGTATCTTTCCCATAAAATGATTAGTGTTTTATTACATGATTCCTTAATCACATGTTTAGGTTTTCATTGAATTCTACTATTGTTGCTTTCACGTTAGTTGGTTTGTGTTGTCAAATATTTGATTCTACAAGGGCATTGGAGTGAAGTAGGGACAACAAAGATATAAGGAAGCGATTCATAAGGTATGTTATCTATTCCTCTTTGGATAGTAAACTCAATGATTGCAACTTAGGGAAAGCATCTTGTTCTGTTTCATTTTGTTCTAGATCCAAGTGGATCTAGGGGGGTCAGTTCATGTCCGCATCTATCGATTTACCTAATAATAGCAAGCCTTTGACAGAAAGGTGAGAAAAGATGATTTCCAACTGGGAGATCTGGTTCTCAAATGGGACATGGCAAAGCAGGACAGAGGAAAGAACGGCAAGTTTGAATCCCTATGGATCAGACCCTTCAAAATATCTAAGATATATCCAAATAATACATACAGGTTGCATAATTTGGAGGGAAACCAAGTTTTCGGTGGCCCTGTAAATGGGCATTTTCCCAAGAAGTTATTTATTTGAGTCACAAGTGGCTCTCATGTTTTTGTAAATATTTTTTTTCTTTTTTATCAGTTTTATAAGTGACTCCATAGACCAACATTAAGGCACTGAAACTGCAAAAGAGTTCTTGGAATCTCACATGGAGCAAGCCATCCCCCATGGAGCCTAATGTTATCACATTTATTTGTAAAGGTGGGGTGTTTTCCTCATAAGTTGCCCCCTTGGTGAAATAATTAAAAAAAGTAGGAAAAAACCCACAACTCAGCTTATATCCTAAGTCAGGGGTGCGATGTGACGTTTTGGCTCGACATGATAAGATGCACATAATTCTGGGTGGTTGAGAGCTAAGCGCCCCAGATCGACGGTCGAGGTCCATACCGGGGCCTCAACGTGTGCACAGGATAAAAAGGATAGAGCGGGCCGGGAAAAACAACCATGGTTTCTAAAGGTGCTACAAGTTATCCAAAGATTCACATTGGGGCCAAAAGCAGGGAAGTCCCAAACCTCTTTTCATAGCCCCAATATGAGCATGTGCACATAATATCCTATCTTGGGCCGACCAGTGGCCACTCCCCATCACATCCTCTCCCTCCATCTATATTCCACTCACCGTCCCTCGGGTACCTGTCCCTTTCTCATCTCCCACCACCTGTGCCACCTCGCTCCACATCACCTCCATCCCATTACACCTAAGCCCCACTTGTGTGGCCCCACTCTATCCTTAGTTCCCTCATCCATCCAAAGTTGTCCACCTAACCATCTCCTATCTGTTACTCCATACTGAGTGTGCCAATCACTTCGTTAGTAGCCACGTCTATTGTTAAGCTTCCCCGTAAGCATCCAACTCATATCCAGATGACAAATGTTGTTGCTACCATGTCTTACAGGTGAAGAGATGACTTGAGCCTTCCCCGATCCCAATGAAGTAGTTATGAAGGTGGTTGGTGGTGGTTGAAATTTGTTTCTTCCATAATTAGAAAGCGTAGTAAAGGACCACCAGATAGTTATCTCATCAGCAGAACCATTCTAAAGTCTACTTGCGTCTGATCAAGGTTCATGTATGGTCAAAGACTGTATGCACAGTCCGACAATAAGAATCCACATGCAATTCCTTCAATGCATCTTCTCGATTATGCTTCTGTGATTTTTGTTTTGAGTATAAATACTCAATTTTAATATTTTTTTAAGTGTCGATGGTTGAGCTAAGCTCCCGTATTGTAAAGTTTTGATGAAGCACTGGTTCCTCCAATTATGTATTTGTATTTGAGACTTCTTGTTTAATGAAAGTCAACTTATTTCCATCTCTTTGTCAATGTTGTGTTAAGACACTAAGAATTGGAGGATCCAGTCGAGGGTTGTGATGTTGTTGTGATGTAGGTTTGATCACTGCAATATTTTCACCAGTTTTAATTAGTTTCCCGTGTTATCTTTTACCCCTCTTATACTGAGTAGATCGGAATTGGAGGATCCAGTTGGGTTGTTACAGTAGCATTGTGATCTAGGTTTGATCATCGTGTTGTTTTAACTGTTTCATTAGACATGTCTTAGTGTCTGAAGCTTTGGGTCCAAGAGGATCTCATTCTTGAATATTTTCTTCCTTAGGCTATTGCAAGACCGGATGTCCATAGCAGGCCCTTACATATCCTTACCGGTTCTTCCCCCTACTCACCCTTTTACTGCAACTTACTAATTGAAGTTAAATCAAGACCTCACTTACCTATGCATTGCATGGTCTAGGATTCTGAGTTAAAGAGATATAACCTTGAGACTGCAACCATTAGACCACCCTTTAAACTATTTACTGTGACATACAAATAGATGGGCCTTGGGATTACCTCTTCTCCAATCCAGAGGTGACTTCCAACGCTAACAACATGAATGTGATGGATTAGTACCATGAAATCAAAGCTACCCATGAGAGAGGAATACATTTTGACACCAAAATTCTCGACTTCATTCCAAGAATTATCAATAACTGGGATCAAAGTTCCAATTGATGCATTAGGAATAGTATGCGCAAAGGACAATTGATCAATCGTGACTATTTTTCCTTCGTGAGGAAAACATAAAGTGTAGAGAATAGAAGAAATGACTACGGTCATGTCATAAGTCCAATTACGCCCTAATAGTAAATTATAGTCAAGGGTGGATCAACCAGATCGAAATCAACCTCCACTATCTTTCCACCTAACCGGAATGGAAAAGAAGGAATAATTATGTGGGGTAAAAATGAATGTCCATCAAATGCATTCAACATAGTCATAGATTGGGATAGAGTCGGAGAGCCAATGGATTTCCAACAGGTTAGAGACATCACGCACGTTGCAACACCTTCATCAATTACAGTTCATTTAATGGTAAATTTTGTGTCCTCCACATGGATTTGAAAGGCCACGTGGTAAAGAAAGCAAGGCTTAACATCTGTTGAGTCTCAATATTGACACCTCTATTACCCTATATTATCCTCTTTCTGAGTCAATTTTACCTATGTTATGAGTATAAAATTGATTGTTGCCTCCATAAATACACTTAATGACCTTTTTCATGTGCATAGAGAGGTAACTTATGGTTAAAGCATGGTTTGTTTAGTTTTCTTGAGTTAATTTGATTAAATGTTTGATTTTGTATGATCCTAATCGTTTGACTCCTAAACAGTTTTGATACGGTACCCAAATCTCCACCTATTCCAGTACTACATACTCTGCACTATTCCGGTACGAATTCATGCACCTAATCTAGTACTCAGGATTCTGATTGTGTGTATTCTGGTACTAAACAGCTACCTACAGGATTTTGGTACCAGCATTCCGGTACTGGATTTTATCCTCAATTTCTGAGCATATGACGATTAATTTAAAAATTTGGGGACATGGTTTTTTTCCATAAATTTGTTTTCATGCGGACATGTGAGACAAAATCTCCAAATCGCACACGTGGAGCTCCAGCTTAGGGGAAACAATCCATCCTAAATCTTTGCCAATTTTCCAGAAATTCCAGGATCATGCCCAGATTCGTGGGAAATACATTTCCTTGATTAGATAATTGGTTATAATTGACCTCCATTGATGTAAAATGGTTTTTATTTGGATGGATTGTCTAGATCCAAATTTTTAATGTAAAAATCATATAAGTTGAGTGATGGCTCTAAGCCAAGGGAGAGAAATTAGCATGTTGGAAATTGGATTTCTGAACCAGCTCCTTTTGTAAATTCATTTTTTTAAGATCAATGGAAGTTTGAACTCAAGGATCCTATGTGTGTCTTAGAATTTAGCATATTCTGATCTAAAAGCTTCCATGTTGGCATCGGTAAGGGCCCACCGATCCAACTTGGTAAGCTCATTGTAAATTATTAGCATAGATTTCTATTTTCTGTACTTGTTGTTTCAATTTCATTTTTTATTTCACTATTAGAATTGATTGCAAAGTGTGGAATAACAAGAATAGTTGGGAGTCCATCATTCACATTACATAAGCCATCAAATGGAACATCTCATTAAAAATTATGTTTCCTTTGTAGAAATGAAGTAATTTCCAGAATTGCAAGATTGTATTAAATTTATGTTTGTGATGCATCAATTGATTTTGAAGAGTGTGCAAAATTAGATAAGAATTTCTTGCAAGTTTGAAGTGAGTTGTTATAGGAAATGAGATCAGACTTCATCTCTCACCTTGATGCACCTTAGAATGAAGCCTCTCAATTATGTTGACAATTTTTTGTACTACACAGGTTTGATTGGAGTGAATAGAGTTATGTTTTCTTTTTGTTTAAGAGTGAATTGTTGATTATCGTTTCCAATTGCTATAGGGAACAAGATCTGATTTCATCTCTTCTTTTCACGAGCCTATAATGAACAAATCTGCTATGTGATCAAGAGCCTTTTCAATTGAGTGTTTTCTTGAGCGTTTTACTATGAGCTTTGTCTTCTGCTATTGTTGAAGTGTGCTCAGATTTGCTTTTTAGTTATTGTTAAGGGTAGTAGCTACAGATAACTAAGTCAAAGTACATCTTTCCACTTCACGAGATTGTAAATGGACAAGTCATTATCTGAGAAAGATCTTCTAAATGCATGATTGTTAAGATTTTGTTTGGAAGTTTTGCTTTCTGAATTTTTAAATGAGTGGAGAGTGTTATTTTAAAAAGTGTGAAAACAGAGCATCTTGATATTGATTGTTTCTTGATTGAGATATACTCATCAGACATAGGAACTTATCTATTATTGGCACATATAGTGCATCAACTCTACTAATTACGAATCTTGGTTGATAATTTATGTTTTGTAATATATTATGCAAATAATTGCACCAACATTTTAGCGTCATTGTCGGGGAGTTGTAAACGGTAATAGGTAGTATTTGGATTAGATTGCTTTAATGTTTTTGGATTGGTTTTATGGATGACCTAAGGGCAGAGAGAAGATGGTAATACGTGCAAGAAGAGCCCACACATCCACTTTGTTGGGGTTTCTCCAAAGTTAGGTTGTCCTCTCTTCTTTTAATACAAGTGTGTTTTTCCTTTATTTATGCAAAATTGTGTTTTCATGATGGGCTAACTTGTGTGAACCGATAACCTAGTGACAACAGGGTCCCAGTAACGCAAGGAGTTCAAGTTTGGTGTGTTTTATTTTTGCAAGTAGTTTTAATTTTTTAGTTTTAATATTCAAATCTTTTTATGATAAATCATTTTGGGGGTGTTGTAAGAACCCCTAAGTACTAAGTTGTGTTGTGAGACAGGGATCTATAACCAGCTAAAGTAATTCAAGGATGATCAAGAGATTGAAGAATGTTCCTCCAAAAAATTTCCCACATTATAGTAGCAGCTGGGATATCCACCTCTCAAGAAGAGCATATCTTGACAACAATCAAGAATTTAGTTGTCTCTCCACAAGAAGATTTAGAAGTCCCTTTGGATTACTATTGTCAATTTGCTGAGGAGACTCAAGAATCATGGATAGTATTTGAGGGAGAGGAACCATGGGAACTTGAGATTCAGGAGTTCTTATCATGCCTCTAAGTAGATCCTATATGTACTCCAAAGACCAATCATCTTGAAGAAGATAATATGCATAGCATGGAAAAGGAGGACATGGTGTGTGGCCTAAACAAAGAAGAGAAACAAGAATATATTGATCCTATTGAAATATGGTTTCAATTAGTTATTAGGTCACACCACTCTCTTATTTTTCATTATTGCTTGATCTCATCATCAAAGCGGTTGGTCCTTCATGCTCCGGTATGCATTAAAATTTATCTTTTAAACCCGAGTATGGATATATTTCTAACCCTGTTATGCACATGGCTTCACTGGAAGTATTATTATACTTGAAGGGCATTTTCTTATGTTCAATTAGAGTAGGATAGTAAATAAATAAATAAATGTTGCAATGCAACCTATCTTTCATACTTTTCATAAATGGGAATGTCAAAAGCTAATTAAGCAATCAGTTTAAAATCTTTTGTTCTGATAGTAGATTTCTTTTAAAGTTATGATAATATTGTTTGGAATATTATGAGAAGGGAATCTCTTCATCCTATGAATGCGTACATAATACTGGAAGGGTTTCAAAAGTGAAGAAGGCATCCTTGTCAACAGAAGATAACACTTAAGGGAGTGTTTCACGACTTATTTCTTCAAATTTCTTCTTTTTCCTTAAGTTGTTAAAAATGATGCATTTATGCTTTATCATTACCTATCTATTTTAAGACCACTATTTCACAAGGATGATTAATTAAGTGATATTTTTAATAGCAGCTGAAACTGAATGTTAATTCCAAACTATTTTATTCATAGCTATAATTCAACTTTTGACACTTTCCCTAAATTTTATGTTTGTAAGCATGAATAAAAATATAGTTTTAATTGGTTCTATTGGTTTGTTTTTTAGCATATGTTCACAACCCTATGAGCATAATTTTTTCATCATCTCACATTGTTTGCATGAGGCCATGCAAAACCTCAAGCATGGGGGAGTGGTTGCTAAAACAATAATAGTTAGGTTCATCTTCTAATAAAAAGGAAGTGCCAACAAGCGCAATGATCAGCATGGTTCCAAAAATGGAGGGTTATAAATCTCAACATATGGTCATCCAATTACATAATACCCTCTTGTCACAGGCTTTGGAGCCCAGTCACCAAATTCCTTTGCATTATTTTGATGCAAACTCTGATTTCCTACATCTAGTTTTGGTATTTGTTCCATCTACATGGTTTTCAGTTGAATCAGATCACAAGTCCTCTTCTAGAACACCAGAAAACACCAACTAATTCTACAAGGTGCAGCCTACAAAAGTTGCAAAAAACTAGGTTTGTGCTCATCCGGTACTGAACAACATTTCTGCGCTATTCCGATACTGGTCATAACCCTATGCTCAACTGTACTCAGGTGATATGGTATTGATAATAAGATGTTGGTAGCTCTAATCATATCTTCAAGTTTTGTTTCTCTATTTAAGTACTAGGACATACAAATTCAACATTTTTCATTTTACTAAAGAAATTAGACTAATTATGCAGTAAACATATGGTTAGGCTCAATTATTGCACACTACCTACCATGAACTTCTGCAAGCCCTCATATACATATAGTCACTCTGTTTTTTCCCCCTGTTAATTATTTTCGTTTTTCTATTCTAGTACTGTAGAAACCTGCTCCATTACATATCTGGTACTGATGCCAAAATGATATGATCTTTGTGCTTAACATTGTTTTCACTTTAGGTAATTGGAGGTATGGGCTAATCTCTCCATGTTCTTTCTATCAAGGATCATTTAAGTCTTGTGTTGAATTATTTTTACTCTCATGTGCATCTTCCTCCTACATTTCTACACTCAACCCTAAATGAATCATCCTTGCTATCCTTTAAAGAAGATATTTTTCACATTTAGCTCTATATGATAATGGGTGCACTTGTTTTATTATCTCATCATTTTGAAGAAGTCATTGCTAATTGAAATATCCATTGAAAAGTGGTATCACCATTATGTAAAATACTAACCTAGTTGATTCAAACAAGTTTTTATCCAAGTTTATCTTTACAAGTTTCTCTTGGAGGTATTGATGAAAACCTAATGTGGTGGACCGCCCTTGCAAAACCTCAATGAACTTTTATGAGAACCCTGATAGGATTAACTAGAGGGACCTCTTAGTCATTATCCGAGATGTTCCATTATACATTGAATAGCTAAGATTTAAGTTGAATGTGGATGATGTCACCCTTGGGATAATTGCAAACAATTAATTATGTGCCTAATAAATCTAAAACACTCTCATACCACCTGCCTTCCTTATACTCTAAAACTATCAATGAACAGTATACATCATTCTAAATCTTTTGAGTAATATAATAAAAAGGAAGTATCAGGAAGTACAAGTAAACCCGCCAAGGTACTGAACATGCGTGTTGGCAGCGGGGCCATGCTTGTATGGTACTAAGGTAAACCCGCCATGGTACTGAACATGCCTGCTGGAAGCGGGGCTATGCTAGGTAAAGGGAGTTGAAAAACATAAAGTGGCACACCTAAAACTGAAAAAAAACCCTTGGGTCTCATTCTGAAGAAATCACTATCAAATCAAGACTAGGATATGACCTTTATATCTCTCGAATGATGTTCTTAAGAACCTTCAAGTATCCACTTTAGAGTTATACCTTTTAAAATAAGTAGTTTTGCATGAGAAGTGGGACCCTTAGTATATGTAATTCACCTTACCTAAGCAAGAAGAGCTTCATCTCTAAAAACTTGGATCAGAAATGAGTTAATCATCTTGGGATGTATTTATTTATGTGTTCCTCTCTTCAAATGATATCTAAACTATGCTTATATCACTTTTGTTTTAAAGGTAATTTAGCCAGGGGGGGCCTTTTAGTCAAAGTCATTATGAAAAGTCTTGGCCACTATCATCATATTAGAGTCACTGCCAACCCTTTCTCCTAACTTTGATCGAAAATAGATTGGATAAGACTTACACCAAATCACTAATAGATCTAATCTATTACTCATGACTCCACTTTTCCATCATAACTACTTTGTCATGGGTCATAGGTGTGAACCATAATCCAGGAAGTTTGTATTGTATAGCAGGAACTTAGGAGATGAAGAAGGGTGGAACGTTGGGGAATGCTTGATCGATTCAGGAGTACCATCAATTTTGAAAATTGTGAATATCACTGTTGCATGAGGACATGCAATGACTTAAGCATGGGGGTATGTTGAGTCTCATTATTGACACCTCTATTACCCTATATTATCCTCTTTCTGAGTCAATTTTACCTATGTCATGAGTATAAAAATGATTGTTGCCTCCATAGATACACTTAATTACTTTGTTCATGTGCATAGAGAGGTAACTTATGGTTAAGGCATGGTTTGTTTAGTTTTCTTGAGTTAATTTGATTAAATGTTTGATTTTGTATGATCCTAATCGTTTGACTCCTAAGCAGTTTTGATCTGGTACCCAAAGCTCCACATATTTTGGTATTGTACACTCTGTACTATTCCGGTACGAATTCATGTGCCTAATCCATTACTTAGGATTGTGACTGTGTGTATTCCGGAACTAAACAGCTACCTACAGGATTTCGGTACCAGCATTTCGGTACTAGATTTTATCCTCGATTTATGAGCATATGACAATGAATATCAAAATTTGGGGACATGGGTTTTGTCCAGAAATGTGTTTTCATGTGGACTCATAGGATAGAATCTCCATATCGCACACATGTGGATCTCCATCCTAGGGGGAACAATCCATCCTAAATCTTTGCCAATTTTCCAGAAATTCTAGGATCATTCCCAGATTCGTGGGAAATACATTTCCTTGATTAGATAATTGGTTATACTCGACCTCCATTGATGGAAAATGGTTTTGATTTGGATGGATTGTCTAGATCCAAATTTGTAATGTAAAAATCATATAAATTGAGTGATGGCTCTAAGCCAAGGGAGAGAAATTAGCATGCTAGAAATTGGATTTCTGAACCAACTCCTTTTGTAAATTCATTTGTTGAAGATCAATGGAAGTTTGAATTCAAGGATCCTGTGTGTCTCTTAGAATTTAGAATTTTCTGATCTAAAATCTTCCATGTTGGCATCGGCAAGGGCCCACTAATCCATCTTGGTAATCTCATTGTAAATTATTAACATAGATTTTTGTTTTCTGTACTTGTTGTTTTGATTTCATTTTTTATTTCACTATTAGAATTGATTGCAAAGTGTGGAATAACAGGAACAATTGGGAGTCCATAATTCACATTACATAAGACATCAAATGGAACATCTCATTAAAAAATATGTTTCCTCTGTAGAAACGAAGTAATTTCCAGAATTGCAAGATTGTATTAAATTTATGTTTGTGATGCATCAATTGATTTTGAAGAGTGTGCAGAATTAGATAAGAATTTCTTGCAAGTTTGAAGTGAGTTATTATAGGAAATCATATCAGACTTCATCTCTCACCTTCATGCACCATAGAATGAAGCCACTCAATTATATTGACAATTTTGTGTACTACACATGTTTGATTGGAGTGAATAGAGTTATGATTGCTTTTTGTTTAAGAGTGAATTGTTGATTATCGTTTTCAATTTCTATAGAGAACAAGATCTGATTTCATATCTTCTTTTCATGAGCCTATAATGAATAGATTTGTTATGTGATCAAGAGCCTTTTCAATTGAGTGTTTTCTTGAGCATTTTACTATGAGCTTTATCTTCTGCTATTGTTGAAGTGTGCCCAGATTTGCTTGTTAGTTATTGTTAAGGGTAGTAGCTACAGATAACTAAGTCAAAGTCCATATTTCCACGTCATGAGCTTGTAAATGGACAAGTCATTATCTGAGCAGGATCTTCTGAATGCATGATTGTTAAGATTTTGTTTGCAAGTTTTTCTTTCTGAATTTTGAAATGAGTGGAGATTGTTATTTTAAAAAGTGTGAAACAAAGCATCTTGTTATTGATTGTTTCTTGATTGAGCTATACTCATCAGACATAGGAACCTATCTGTTATTGGCACATATAGTGCATCAACTCTATTGATTACGAATCCTGGTTGATAATTTATGTTTGGTAATATATTATGAAAATAATTGCAACAACAACATCCATGATATCGAACTTAATAACCTTTGATCCACACAGGTCTATAGCTTATAGAGCATATAAAAAGGTGTTTCTTTGTGAAGAAAACGTCTAGAGCACCTCCAAAGTCGACATCACACAAGGGATTTGACCCAGATCTTCAATAATCGAATAGTTTTAGGTAGATCTAGCATTAATACTATGGGCAAATCATTTCAGTGATCCTTTCGGAATACGAGGAAGAGGCTCTATCTTTATATCTACAAGGACGTTTCTAGAGGAGGGGGATAATCTGAACCTGTAACAATCTATGAAGAACCGTAATCACAAGATCGAGTGGCTACATCAATCTAAGACTTGACCATATTAACACATAGACGTTCACCTTCATGTGTCCAAGATATTTTTGGCCTTATCTTGGCGGAAGGACGAAAAAAGTTCTATGTCGACATCATAACGAACCAATAACTACAAGTGGTTGAGAAAAACCAAAATCATCTTATTAAAGTTTCTGTATGTTCCCCCTTGTAGCTAAATGTACCATTTCACAGAAACCCCCGTGAGGGTGTGTTGAAATAGTCTCAAATGAATAGAATCATCATTAATGGAATTGGATGAACACCAAAGATGAAAATTAGTAACATGATCACCTGGATCCTCTATAGTCTTTCCCTCAAATTTTGGAATGTCCGAAGGAAGCTTGGTGGGGATGGGGGGGCATGACATATAGTGATGCACCGGGTCATTCAGTAATCTCAAAAAATATGGAAGATTAAGCATGGACAGAAGAGGGAGTTAGGGTTGCGACGTCTGAGCCCATGCTCTTGGGAAATATTGGTGTTGAGGGATTACAGGCCATCCAAGTTTATGGTATATACCATCACCCTATCTAGTAGGGTAATATATTCCTCCAAAATAATTCATAAGAGGTTGAATGGATGCCATACTTGCAAGGGCGGCATAGTGATGGTTATAAATGTTTCCCCTAGTTGGAGGAGCTCTAGGCTGGGGGTTTACCATAATGTGAAACTGACTCCCTCTGGGTGGAAATCTAGAGGATATAGATGGATTTTTCATAAAAAATGTGTTTGTCAGAATTGGCATGGAGAAATAAGGGGGAAAGGATGTAACAACTTTCCTACCCCCTTCGTTGACAAAATCGTCGAATATTGTGTCGAAATTGAAATCTTCTCCCTCATGGACGGTTTCTCCAGATATAATCAAATCAATATTTTACCCATGGATCAACACAAAACTGCTTTCATTTGTCCTTGGGGAACTTTTGCCTACCGGAAACTGCCCTTCGGTTTGAAGAACTTCGGTGCAATGTTTCAACGTGTTATGTCTTATGATTTCCATGATATTAAGCACATTGTACAACCATATTTAGATGACCTACCAACGCATTCCATGCATCTTAGTGATCATCCATCCCAACTCCGAGCGATTTTCCTTCATTGTCGATTCTATCGTATACGCTTAAACCCACATAAATGTGTCTTTTGTGTGGAGTCTGGCTCACTCCTAGGATTTATTGTGTCAGGTCAGGGGATTAGGGTAGATCCTTTGAAGGTCGAGGCAATCCTCAATCTCCCTCCTCCTTTATCACTTCGCCAGCTACAAAGTTTGCAAGGGAAGGCAAACTTTCTACGTTGTTTTATCTGAAACTATGTTGAGTTAACACTCAGATTTACTCAACTATTAAAGAAAGGCTCTACATTTGTATGGGACACCACTACCAACAAATAGTTTGACTCTTTGAAATTCACTTTAACCCATACCCCACTACTTTTCCCGCCCGATTATAGTCGATATTATTTCCTTTATCTCACTGCTTCAAACTCGACCATCACCATGGCTCTAGTTCAAGAAGATGATTTACACAATGAACATGTCATTTATTATTTGAGTCGGAGGCCCACGACTACCGAAGCCAAGTACTTACATGTTGAAAAATTGGCCTTGGAAGCTGTTCAAGCTATCCAACGTTTTCGTCATTATATTCTATTACGCAAGACCATTGTAATTTAGGATTGCAACCCTATGTAGCACATTCTTACACATCAATTTCTAGGGGGAAAATACTCCAAATGGATAGTGATTCTCCAGGAGTTTGACTTAGAATTATAACTCTTTAAGTTCAAGAAATCCTTGGTGTTTGTCGAACTAATATGTGACCTTCCCTCCGCTGAGACAGAAAAGGTGGCAGAGGATTCCTTACCCGACGAATCCCTTTTTCTGATCAGTTCTGATGATGCTTGGTATGAATATATTATCATTTATCTCCAGACTCAAACTTTCTAGGCAGACCTCTCTAGTACAGTCCATCATCGCATTCACTATCAATCTCTTCAATACATCATTATCGGTGACACTCTTTATCGCCGAGGTGTTGACACTATCTTACGTCGTTGTCTCACCTTCGATGAGGCCGAGAAAGATTTGAATGACTGCCACTCTGGAGCATGTGGTGGTCATATGTCCGGGTATTCCACTGCCCAAAATATCTTGTGAGTTGGGCACTTATGGCCTTCTTTATTTAAAGATTGTATACCTACCATCCAGAAATGCCACACTTGCCAAACATACAACCATAAGATCAGATCTCATCCCGCTCCTTTACACCCTATAGTTTTTGTTGGACCTTTCACTAAATGGGGTATTGATTTCATGACTTGTAATCCTCACTTGGTTGGGGGGCATGGATACATTATCATAGCTATGGATTATTTCAAGAAATGGGCCGAGGCGATGCCTACATTCGACAATACAAAAAAAATGCATCTCTATTCATATTCAATCACATCATTGCATGATTTGGAATCCCACAGTTTATCATCACTGATCATGGTAGCCACTTTAGGAACTTCATGATTTCTGATCTCACAAAAAATTTGGGTCTTCGACATGAAAACACAACCCCCTACTACCCACAAGCCAATGGTCAAGTTGAAGCAATCAACAAGGTTCTTATCACCATGCTTTGACGGATTATAGGAATTCACAAAACGAGTTGGCACACGATGTTGTTTTCAACATTATGGGCTTATCAGACATCCATGAAGTCTACCATGGAGTTTACACCTTTCCAATTAGTGTATGGTTTAGAAGTTGTCTTACCGATTTAATGTGAGATATCATCGTTAAAGCTAGTCGTTGAACTTCTTCCAAACACCTCTGCTGAAGAAGAACGTCTGTTGTATCTTATGCAATTGGACAAAACCCGTCAAGATGCCACCCTAGTTATTGAAACCCAGAAGAAACGTGCCAAGGCCCAATATGAAAAACATGTCAAACCATGTGTTTTATCTGAGGGCGATCTGGTTCTCCTCTATGAACAAGATCTTGATTTGCTAGGTGCCAAAAAATTTGAAGCTATGTGGCGAGGCCCTTACATCATCAAACGAGTGTTGGAGAAGGGAGCCTATGAGTTAGTAGGCTATGATGGCATTCCTTTAAGTGAACCTAGAAATGGACTTTACTTAAAGAAGTACTATGCTTAGACTATCTTTGAATGAGTTCTTGTATTTTACTGTATCATACTATTGTGTTCTACGTTTGTGTATTTTTTCATTACTTGGTTTCTACCCTCGACCGCTTATCTTGCATTGTTCTTGGTTTTCAAATGTCAGAGTCTTCGTCACCTACCTTGGCTTCGTCGATGGTTCTAGTCATAGAACTCAAAACCTAGATTCGGTTGCATGGGCTATCTATGCATCCACGAACAAACTTATCAGTCTACATGGTCGTTGCCTCGGTCGTGCAACCAATAATATAGCAGAGTATAGCGCCGTCATCGAATTGTTGATTGATGTTATCTCACTTGGGATTCGTCACCTGGTTATACAACTTGATTCATAGCTAATATTTATACAATTAAGTAATGTCTATGCTATTTTAAGTCCTACTTTGTTACGAGTATATTTACGAATTCGCCTCTTGTAACATTATTTTGATTTTATCGAGTATCAGCACATTCCTAGATGTCTAAATACTTTAACTGATGCATTAGCTAATTATGTGTTAGACAGACATATAAGACATTTATAAATCCAATCACACATCACATGTATTATACAAATGAAAATAAGTCAGTATAGCCTCATGTATATATATAATGATCAAAAAATTTTACAAAAATATTGTTTTTGGTCCGAAGACCAAAATATCAAAAATGAAGCTCATAGCTTCTACAAAAATGGCATCATGGATGTTTCTCTCGGTAACGCACTACTGCTCGTGCTACCCTACGGAGAAATCATCTCAATGGACTAGCCATGCCTACAGTATGGCGCTAGAAATGCCTTGGGACCTCGCCAAATGACATATCTGGGATCCCTGCAGTCAAACCCTCCAGATTTTGTTCAATTGCTTCGTAGTCATCTGCATCCCATCCTGCGACTACCGTTGCTTCCCATTGCCTCTGGACAGGGTATGTACCTGGGGCCTGGAATGGACCTACATCTATATGGTTAGGATATTTTTTATTAGTCATTGGATTGAAAAACACATAAAAATATTTAATATTTTGAAAAATATACAAAAAGCACTATAAAACCAAAATATATTTCTTACCTAGTTCCCCCCACTAAAAACCCTCGGGTAGAACTAAGTCAGGATCATTGCGAAAATCCATCCTGGCATATGCATATTCATCGATCAGCAAGATCTAGGGCTCCAGCTAATCGAAAAATGTGTCATTATATCTAATAATGGTGTCTGCCACATGTCGGGACATGAGATCATACCACCGCTTCATCCGCGGATCTCATGGCACTGGTATATTCTAATCTACCTATAAACGAAAGTGACAGACTCTTTCTAGGAATAAAGATACCAAAATGGATCCATACCCAAACTATTTTAGATCCCCGTTATTGCTCTTGGACAACTGGCTCTTCATACTACGGAGAAGCCCATCACACCAGTTAAACACACGTGGTTCCATGCATTCTATCGCATACTGGAAATAGCTCTATGGATCCATGTGTGGAGAAGCACTCCCTGCCATCCATGCAATGGTGAAAAGGATTTTTCTCAAGGTCATATCACAAACCCCTCTGATAGCCACCTTACCCTTGCATCGCTCGACCCCGGGTTCACAATAGACTCCGATGTATTCACTAATCGGTAAACCCCCACCTCGACCTCCTGTTAAGGTCACTTGCACCCCACGATGGGACAGCCTTGTTAAGAAGTAGATGTATTCAATGTTTAGGGAGAGCACATGAACACCCACATGGAATACTTGTTGGTCCACGTCCCACATACAGATTGAATATTCCAACAGTCTCAGCTGGGCTCTCATGCCCTAGATCTTGAAGAATTTTAATAGACCACACTGTCGTAGGGAATTTATGGTGCCTAGATCATTTAAATCCATTACATCATTGTCTTCATTCTCTCTTTCTCTCCACTCCAACATCTTTGCAATCAAAATACCTACATGGAGATGAAAGAAATAGGTTAACACCTTTTATTATCATAATTTAGAATTATTTTTGGTCTACCATATCTTTTTCTTTTGGGTTTTACACCGCTACAACTGGGCTTTGGTTAAAGAGCGGGGTTTCCGTAAGTGAACCGTTAGGCACCTGGGGAAATCCTTGATTTCCACAAGCCTCGATATAGGGCACCTGCGGTGGCCCCAGCGCATGCCTATGGTCCAAAAATTCACCCAAAAATTCATCTTTCAATATCGATTAAAATGAATTTTAAACCATTTAAAAGGAAGAATACCATTCATTAAATGATCACTCGAGCTCTCTGCAATCGACCACCGAAATACAAGGTGAAAAAGGGGTTTTGGACAAATTTTTTGGTCAAATACAAATGAAATAGTGAAAATGAGCTCTTATCCCTATTTATCTCATTTTTTTACTTTTTCTAAATATATTTTATATTATTTGAATATATTTTCTCAAAAACCTAATGGTCTTGTGAGTGTTGTTTCTCACAGATTGGTAGACTAGGGTTCCAAACAATGAAGTATGGACAATTTTTTATGATTTGTTTGTCTTTTTTGTCGCATACATGCCTACTTTTTAGGGTTTTTTAGAAAAACCTCGAGCTTAGTCTTTGTTAGTTCTCGTGCTCGGAAATGAGAACGTAACTGAGTACAGTTTTGTCATCTTTTCGTACTCGTCATGGTAAAACGAAAATAACGAAACTTATAGAGTAATCTTTAATCTCTTTTCACACTCCTTAAAAACGAAAAGATTGTTGAGCGACTTTGTTATGTTCATGCTCATAAAAGTATTTGAATAAAACAATTGAAAAACGATATTTTATTACTTTTTCGGTCATGTCGAACTATTTTACGAAAAAGAAACTGAGAGAGTTCTCTTTTAAGTGTTTTTACAGACTCTATAAACATGAAAAACCTTCGATTTTTCTATCTTTGGACTCATTAAACAAACATCGATAGACCCATATGAGACTGAACCACTCCTTCTTGGGGTTCATTAAAAATACTCCGAATGACTCGTCCAAAGGATGAGCTTACATACACAACCATATGTTATCATCCTCAAGCTTGTGTAAAAATAAAGAGGTACTCGCCAAAAATGGTGGGGGGGAATTTGGGAAAGAGATGTGTCTCTATATTTTTTTTAATGGTAGTAAGTGTCGCTCTTGAACATGGTACCCCCTTTATCATTTGAATCTGGATTGGGAAATCCATTTTCCTCTGTTTTGACTTTCTGCAAGTTCATATCTTGGGTCATCTTTGGGTAGATGTTACCAAGCCTAGTGTCATGCCATCCATATGTTCAAGAGAAGTTCAACCACGCCCTCTATTGAGTCGACCATCTATAATTGTCAATTCCTATCATGTTGGCCTTCCTTGTGTCTATTCCAAATCATATTCATACTTTTCTTTACCCTAAATCTGTTACTTGTTTCATTTCATTTGATGGGGGATACATCAAGGCCCTCCTGTGATGAATCTTTTACTATCGACTTCAACTCATTATCCTAGAACAAGACTTAGAAACTATTTAGTGCCTTGGAGCCCGCATGCCTCAATGGAAGGTTTCTTCACTCTCAACAGTGGATTTACATCATTGATCCCTGATCGAGAGATTCCATCGAGTGTTTGACCTCAACTCATCTATTCACACTCCTTTGTTTGTACTGTCTTACCTTGGGGGTCATTGACATTAATGGTGATTTCACTCGCACTTGTTAACGGTTTTCATTAATGACCCATAATCGAGTGGTTTCTAACCATGTTCGACTTCAACACCTGTAATCACATGGCTAGATACATAGTAACAGACGACGGTACTGAAGACTCTGGACTTCATCATTTTTTGTCCAGGTTGCGATGGAGTATTTGTGATTTGAATTAACACATAGATCCACTTTGTATGTCTCGTGGCTATGTCTGTGTGTGAGTTTTCAAATACATATATCCACAATGTATTCCTAGTGGCTATGTAGAATCCTGATGACATGGATCCACAGTGTATAATTGGTGGCCATGATTTATACTTATGATTTCAATCATTTATAGTCTGAACATGGGAATTCCAACTTCATACATGGTATAATATTGTGTGGATGTTTGACTGTTTGCAGGTTCCCAATTGGTCCATTCCTTTTTCCCAAGACACACACACATTTTTACAAAGTATTTTGGTTGTCACGAGTTCCATCCTCATACTTTGGGGGGCATTTTGTTACACATTATTTTGGTCATTCTAATGATGATATCACAGAAATGTGTTCAGGCTCCTAACATGAGGTTTTTCCTGAGAAAAGCAACTTATTTCCTCCTCTACAAAAGCTTATTTTTAGAAAGGGTTTGTAGGTTGCTCATACTACACAGTGCGGAAATATATCATTTCCGCAGGTTGCTCTATGGTTGGCCCGCCAGATTTCCGCAGACTGCTACATAGGCGGGGTGCGGCGGCGTTCCAAATCTAAAAGAGGAAAGAGGTTTCACTAAGTTTCTAGAAGGGGAATCTTCTAGAATCTGACATGACGTCTGTGTGGTTGTGATCTTACTGGTTTCTCTGATTTGGTGGGATCATCCTCACCCTTTTAACCACTTCACCTTCTCCTATATAAGCATGGCCTTCTCATGGAAAAGGTTAAGCAAGAAGAATTAAGATTAAGCAGAGAATTGATGAACGAATAGGCTGAAGACTGTGTGAAGAATCTTGCTCTTCCTGATGCTTGAGGCCTCCATTTTTCCATCAATCTTTTGTGGATTATCTTCATGCAAATTTCAGAGCAAGTGTATGTGTGTGTTGGAACAAAGGACCACTAAAAGGGAACTTGCAACATCAAGGCAATTCGGTTGTATCTTCTACTTTTCATTAATATAAAACAGTGGCATGTCTCTTTCCCATAAAATGATTAGTGTTTTGTTACATGATTCCTTGATCACATGTTTAGGTTGTCATTGAATTCTACTATTGATGCTTTCACATTAGATGGTTTTTGTTGTCACAGATTTGATTCTACAAGAGAACTGGAGTGAAGAAGGGACAAAAAAGATATAAAGAAGTGATTCATAAGGTATGTTATCTATTCCTCTTTGGATAGTAAACTCAATTATTGCAACTTAGGGAAAGCATCTTGTTCTGTTTCATTTTGTTATAGATCCAGGTGGATCTAGGGGGACCAATTCATGTCCGCATCTACTGATTTACCCAATAATAGCAAGCCTTTGATAGAAAGGCGAGAAAAGACGATTTCCAGTAGGTAGATCTAGTTCTCAAATGGGACACGCCAAAGTAGCACAGAGGAAAGAACGGCAAGTTTGAAGCCCTATGGATCGGGCCCTTCAAAATATCTAAGATATATCCAAATAATACATACAGGTTGTAGAATTTGGAGGGCGATCAAGTTGTTGGTGGCCTTGTAAATGGGCATTTTCTCAAGAAGATATTTATTTGAGTCACAAGTGGCTCTCATGTTTTTGTAATTTTTTTTTTTTTTTTATTGGTTTTATAGGTGGCTCCATTGACCAACAGTGAGCCACTGAAACTATAGAAGATTTATTGGAATCTCATAGGGACAAAGCCATCCCCCATGGAGACTAATGTTATCACATTTATTTGTAAAGGTGGGGTGTTTTCGTCAGAATTTGGCCCCTTGGAGAAATAATTAAAAAAAGCGGGCAAAAACCCATAATTCAGCTTATATCCTAAGTTGAAGGTGCAATGTGACGTTTTGGTGTGACATGATAAGGTGCATGAAAATATGGGTGGTCGAGAGCTAAGCACCCAAGATCGACGATCGAGGTCCATGCCGAGGCCTCAACGTGTGCACAGGATGAAAAGGATAGAGCGGGCCGAGAAAAACAACAATGGTTTCTAAAGGTGCTACATGTCAGCCAAAGACACACATCGGGGCCAAAAGTGGGGAAGTCCCAAACCGCTTTTCGTAGCCCCAATATGAGCATGTGCACATAATGTCCTATCTCAGGCCAACAAGTGGCCACTCCTCATCACATCCGCTCCCTCCATCTGTCTTCCACCCACCGTCCCTCTGGTGCCCATCCCTTTCTCATCTCCCGCCACCTGTGCCACCTCACTCCACATCACCTCCATCCCATTACACCTCAACCTCGCTTGTGTGGCCCCACACTATCCTCAATCCCCTTGTCCATCCAAAGTTGTCCACCTAGCCATCTCTTGTCCGCTACTCCATACTGAGTGTGCCAATCACTTCACCAGTAGCCACGTCTTCTGTCAAGCTTCCCTGTAAGCATCCAGTTTAGATCCAGACGATGAATGTTGAGGCTGCCATGTCTTACAGGTGCAGATCTGACCTGAGCCTTCCTCGATCCCAATGAATAAGTTATGAAGGTGGTTGGTGGTGGTTGAACGTTGTTTCTACCATAAGTAGAAAGCGTAGGAAGGATCGCCAGATAGTCAGCTCATCAGCAGGACTGTTCTAAAGTCCTCTTTTGTCTGATCAAAGTTCACGTCTGGTCAGAGACTATATGCACAGTCCGACAAGAAGCATGCACATGTAATGCCTTCAATGCAACTTCTCGATTATGCTTCCTTGATTTTTGTTTTGAGTATAAATACTCAATTTTAATATTTTTGTAAGTGTCGATGGTTGAGTTAGGCTCCCGTATTGTAAAGTTTTGATGAAGCACTGGTTCCTTTGGTTATGTATTTGTGTTTGAGACTTCTTGTTTAATGAAAGTCAACTTCTTTCCATATCTTTGTCAACCTTGTGTTAAGACACTCAGAATTGGAGGATCCAGTTGAGGGTTGTGATGTTGTTGTGATGTAGGTTTGATCACTGCAATATTTTCACCAGTTTTAATCAGTTTCCCATGTTATCTGTTACCCCTCCTATACTGAGTAGATCAGAATTGGAGGATCCAGTCGGGTTGTTATAGTAGCATTTTGATGTAGGTTTTATCATCATGTTGTTTTAACTATGTCATTAGACATATCTTAGTGTCTGAAGCTTTGGTTCCAAGAGGATCTCATTCTTGAATCTTTTCTTCCTTAGACTGCTGGAAGACTAGATGTCCATAGTAGGCCCTTACATCTCCTTACTGGTTCTTCCCCCTACTCACCCTTTTACTGCAACTTATTGACTAAAGTTATATCAAGACCTCACTTACCTATGCAGTGCATGGTCTAGGATTCTGAGTTAAAGAGATATAACCTTGAGACTTCATCCATTAGACCACCCTTTAAACTATTTACTGTGACATACAAACTGATGGGCCTTGGGTTTACCTCTATTGTAATCCAGAGGTGACTTCCAATGCTAATAGCATGAATGTGATGGATTGGTGCCACGAAATCAAATCTACCCATGAGAAAGCAATACATTCTGACACCAAAATCCTTGACTTCCTGCCAAGAATTATCGATAACTAGGATCAAAGGTCCAATTGATGCATTAGGACTAGCATACACAAAGGACAATTGATCAATCATCACTATTTTTCCTTTGTGAGGAAAACATAAAGTGTAGAGAACAAAACAAATGACCACAATCATGGCATAAGTCCAATTACACCCTAATAGTAAATTATAGTCAAGGGGTGGATCAACCAGATCGAAATCAACCTCCACTATCTTTCCACCTAACTGGAATGGAAAAGAAGGAATAATTATGTGGGATGAAAATGAATGTCCATCAAATGCAGTCAACATAGTCATAGATTGGGATAGAGTCGGAGAGCCAATGGATTTCCAATAGCTTAGAGACATCACACGCATTGCAACACCTTCATCAATTATAGTGCATTTAATGGTAAATTTTGTGTACTCCACATGGATTTGAAAGGCCACGTGGTAAGGAAAGAAAGGCTTAACATCCATGACGTCAAACTTAATAACCTTTGATCCACAAAGTTCTATAGAGTATAGAGAAGATAAAAAGGCATTTCTTTGTGAAGGAAACATCTGGAGCACCTCCAAAGTTGACATCGCACAAGGGATTTAACCCAGATCTTCGATAATCGAATAGTTCCGGGAAGATCTGGCATTAAGACTGTGGGAAGAGCATTGCAGTGCTCATTTCGGAATACGGGGAAGAGGATCTATCTTTTCTATATACAAGGATGTTTCCAGAGGAGGGGGAGAATATGGACCTGTAACAATCTATGAAGAACCGTAATTACAATATCAAGTGGCTACATCAATCTGAGACTTGACCATATTAACACATAGATGGTCACCTTCACATGTCAAGGGGATTTTAATCACGCTCGACACATTTCTAGTGTTGGAGGACCCTCAAGTCATGTGTTGATTATGAGGAAATGGATTTGTTATCACAATGGGTAGTTGTGATAAGAGTCTTGAGGCTTCCTCGATTTTGGGGCATAGGTGGGTAAGGTGATCATCTTTACAAATTTTACAAGGAAAATTCACCTTCCATTTTTATTTCTTTCCCTCACCAACATTTTTATTCGATCTATCATTGTTAGTGTCATCCTTGAATTTCTTATTATTTTTCCCACCCTTGCGATTATCACCTCATCCTTTATTTCTATTTCCTCCTGGTTTCTAGTTACCATTTGGGTTGGCCAACGACTATAAAAAATGCACATCCATTGACTCAGTGGGAGTGGAGGAAGAAGTTGAAGCTTGTCCTGCTACAGGATGGATTAGAGATAAATCCTTCAAATGGTTCTTCACCAAGTCTATAGACTTAGCCTTTGAAAATCCTATAAATTCCATCAGCATGAGGCCCAGGATTTTGTCTACGATCATAATTCTATCAGGGTGTGTTAGGAAGAATTTCATACAACATCCCAGACTGAGTATATATGAGGTAAATTTGTTGGGATTTGAAAATATATTCTTCCTTGGATGTTACTTTGAATGTAGAAACATCCTTCGAAATATAAGGCAATAAGTTTTTAAGGAACCACTCCAATAGAAACTATGGAGGAATGTAGTCTTTAATAAACCTCTTCCATCTATGCCATTCTTGGATATGGTCCAAGATATTTTTGGCCTTATCTTGGCGGAAGGACAAAAAAAATTCTATGCCGACATCATAACGAACCGATAACTGGAAGTGGTTGAGAAAGACCAAAATCATCTGATTAAATTTTATGTATGTTCCCCCTTGTAGATAAATGTACCATTTCATGGAAACCCCTGTGAGGGTGCTTTGAAATAGTCTCAAATGAATAGAATCATCATTAATGGAATTGAATGAGCACCAAAGATGAAAATTAGTAACATGATCACCTGGATCCTCGCTAGTGTTTCCCTCAAATTTTGGAATGTCCAAAGGAAGCTTGGTGGGGATGGGGGGCCATGACAGATAGTGATGCATCGAGTCATTGAGTAATCTCGACAAATATGGAAGATTAAGCATGGAAAAAATAGGGAGTTGGGATTGCGGCATCTGATCCCATGCTCCCGGGAAAGATTTGTGTTGAGGGATTACAGGCCATCCAAGGTTATGGTATATACCATCACCCTATTCGGTAGGATAATATCCTCCTCCAAAATAATTCATAAGAGGTTGTATGGGTGCCATACTTGCAAGGGCGGCATAGTGATGGTTATAAACGTTTCCCCCAGTTGGAGGAGCTCTAGGTTGGGTGTACCATAGTGTGAAACCGACTCCCTCTCGGTGGAAATCCAGAGGATATAGGTGGATTTTTCATAAAAAATGTGTTTGTCCTAATTGGCATGGAGAAATAAGGGGGAAAGGATGTAATATAGGAATTGGCTTATTTTCCTGGTTGATTAATCCATCTAGGAGCATTAATAATGGGATTAGACCCAGAAGAAAAATGAGGCTAGCTTCCTACGGTAGGATTTTCTTGGGGAATATGACCTCCACCAAACAAGAGAGGAGTATGCGGAGGAGCCATGCCCCCAAGTCCAAAACTAGGATTTTCATTGTTGGGTATCTGTTATATTCTTTGCATGTGTGTGTGTGGGTGCGTCTGATTCAATAACTACATCTGACGATCCCTTGTAGTAGTGCTCTTTGTGTCATGTGCGCCAGACACTTCCTAGGGGGGTCCCACAGGGGGCCAGATATGCCCCCCCCTGGGTTATGCACAGCATTCGGCAATGGGCAGTAGCCTAGGGCAGTGCCCCGAAAATTGTTTTTGGGCGGTTTTTTCTATGTTTAACAGATTTTGTTATTTTTAGTGGTTTTCTAAATTAATCCTGGATTATGGGATTAGGGTTTTGGTATCTAAGGAATACCTAAAAACATTGTATATATTGTATGGTGAATGGTGAAATTCGATATAATGAAATAAGAAAGGTTTTCCCGATTGAGGGTTTCTGGTATAAATCTCTGTGTACTATGTGAATGAGCCATTGATTAATTTATGTTTTGCTTAAGAATCTATATGCATTTCTGTACTTCACAGTTTTAAAACATACATGTGGTATCAGGGCTTGTTTTTGGCTTCAAAGGGACGCCTTTGTTGTTAAGGTTTTGGCTCAGTCTTGATAGATCAAGTTTATCTTGGGTCTGTGATAAACTTGGGTTTAGTGGGAAATTTTGCAGTGGTGATTTGAGTGCAGAAAGAGGAATGGAAAGCTCTTCTATAATTGAGATAGAGAAGTTCAACGGTAAAAACTTTGAGCTATGGAAGCTGAAGATGGAGGATATTCTTGTAGAGAAAGAACAATGGATCATTATGGATCCTGGTACACAGCCTACTCGTACACCGTCTACTAGCACACAGGATACTTGTACACAACCTACTAGTACACAAACTATCAGTACACCACCTACTGGTATGTCAAAGGAAGATTGGGAGAAGTTGGACAAAAGAGCAAGGAGTACTATTCGACTCTGCCTAGCATATTCGATGTTGTTGAATGTCTCAGGAGAATCTATAGCCAAGGAACTATGGGATAAGTTGGGGAATTTGTATCAATCAAAGTCCCTGGTAAAAAAGTTGTTTATTCGAAAGAAGTTGTATCATCTTAGGATGGAAGATGGAGATTATGTGACAGAACATCTAAATGCCTTTAATACTCTAGTAAGTCAACTTGTCTCTGTTAATATTACGATCGTAGAAAAAGATAACTATATTACTTTGTTATATTCTTTTCCAGACTCTTTGGATAATCTAGTTGTAGAGATAGGTAGTACCACTCAATCTACATTGAAGTATGAGGATGTAGTTGCATCCTTGTTATCTGAAGAGATGAGGCAAAAAATCATGGTTGGTCATAGCACAAATGCTTTATTTGTAAGAGGTCGTACCCAAGACAGGAATCCTGGTAAGTCTTTGGGGGGGGAGATCTAAATCTATATGTAGATCTAAGTCTCCAAGAAAATCTTTGAGGAAATGTTGGAAGTGTGGTAAAATGGGGCATTATAAGAAAGATTGCAAGTCTAAGAAGGTTGAAAAATGAAAGGGGTCTGATAGTACCTCTTCCACAGAGGCGAAAACCTCCACTAAAGAAGGAGGTGATGTTTACCTGGTATCTATAGGTACACATTCATACCATGATGGATGGTTGATCGACTCAGGTGCGTCATACCACATGACTCCTCACAGGGAGTGGTTCTCTAAATATGAAAAATATGATGGTGGTGATGTATTCCTAGGAGATGACTCGACAACAAAAATCATGGGACGTGGAAGGGTTAAGTTGCTACTAAAATATGGAAGGATTAGAACACTCCCTAGGGTTATTCACATTCCAAAACTAGCCAAGAGCCTAATATATGTAAGCAAGTTGGATGATGCAGGAGTGAATACTATATTTGGAAAGAAAACTTGCAAGATGGTACGAGGAGCAATGGTGTTTATGAGGGGAGTTCAGTGTGGAACTTTATACAAGTTGTTGGGAAGAACTTATACTAATGGGTGTAACAGTTCTACTGTCCCTGAGCAGAGAAATGAAGGAGACAAGATCAATACTGTCCCAAAAAAGAAGACCATGATGTGGCATCAAAGACTGGGGCATATTGGAGAAAATGGCCTTCGAACACTACACGATAAAGGTATAGTTGAAGGTATGGCTAATTGCACTCTAGATTTTGATTTTTGTGAACATTTCATATATGGTAAACATAATCGAGTAAGATTCCCATCTGGGGCTACAAGAGAAAAGGGGATCTTAGAGTTGATACACAGTGATGTGTTTAGACCTATGCATGTTCCATCATTAGGTAAGTATGTGTATTATGTTTCATTCGTAGATGATTTCTCAAGGAACACATGGATTTATTTTCTTAGAAAGAAATCTGAGGTATTTGATAAATTTAAAGAGTTTAAGGATCTGGTAGAAAATCAGACAAAGAAGAAAATAAAGGTATTGAGAACAGATAATGGTGGAGAATTCTGTGGAAATGAATTTGAAGAATTTTGTAAGAAGTGTGGTATAGAAAGGAAGAAGACTACTCCATACACTCCTCAGCAGAATGGAGTTGCAGAAAAGATGAACAGGAAACTGATGGAAAAATCAAGGAGCATGCTCAGCGGTGCCGAGTTAGGACAGGAATTTTGGGCAGAGGCAGTGGGTACATCATGTTACCTGGTCAATCGATCACCCTCATCAATGTTGGATGATAAAACTCCACACTAGGTATGGATTGGAAATAAACCCTCTCTTGAACATCTTATAGTGTTTGGTTGTGATGCTTATGTACATGTTCCAAAGGAAAATAGGAGTAAGATGGATAAAAAGGATGAAAAGCGTATCTTTATTGGTTATAAATATGGTGTGAAAGGTTATAAGCTTTGGAACCCAGAAACCAAGAATATTTTTTACAGTCGAGATGTTGTTTTCAGAGAGGTAAAAGATGTTTCCAAATAGGAATTCCTACCAAGGCCAGAAGAAAATGAGAAAATAGAGCTAGAGTTGGATGATGAAAAATATAAATCATCTAAAGAAGATGAAGCAGTAGCAAAAGAATAAGAACCCCATGCCCCAATATTGAGGAGATCAATGAGATAAAGAAGGAAACTAGAAAGATATAGTCCACCTAATTTTTGTTCCAATGTTTCTTTATCTATTACTGATAATGATCCCAGAATTGTCAGGGACGCAATGAATTCAGAGGATAGTAAACTATGGAAGAAGGTTGTGGTTGAAGAAATGGATGCCTTGGATAAGAATGAGGCATGGGATATAGTTGAGTTTCCAGCTGGAAGAAAATATGTTGGTAGAAAATGGTTGTTTAAGAAGAAATTTAATGTAGAAGGAAAAGTGGAGAAATACAAAGCTCAACTAGTAGCAAAAGGTTATTCCGAGGTAGAGGGAATTGACTTTGGTGATATTTTTTCTCCTGTTGCTAAGTTAACTTCTATTAGATTTATTTTATCTATTGTTGTTTCTTTTGATCTTGAAGTGGAACAGATGGATGTGAAGACAACATTCCTACATGGGGATATGGAAGAACAAATCTACAAGAATTAGCCAGAAGGCTTTGTAGTGAAGGGAAAGAAAAAGTTGGTATGTAAGCTAAAGAAGTCACTATATGGTCTGAAGCAATCACCTAGGATTTGGTACCAAAATTTTGATACATACATCCTTGGATTGGGATTTGTGAGAAGCAAGGATGATCACTGTGTATATTCCAAGAATGTTGGTATCACTTCATTTATGTAGTGTTGTATGTTGATGACATGTTGCTGGTAGGAAATAACATGGATGTTATCAAGGAGGTGAAATCACAGTTATCCTCCAAATTTGACAGGAAGGATCTCGGTGATGCTAACTTCATTCTGGGAATGGAAATTAAAAGAGATCATGCTAACAGGAAACTCTGATTGAATAAGAGAAAATATGTTGAGATGATATTACAGAGGTTTAATATGGATGGAAATAAACCGGTCAAGGTTCCTATTCCTATAGGTGTAAATTTATTTGCAGATCAGTGTCCCAAGACATAGGAAGAAGAAGAGGACATGTCCCATGTTCTATATGCCAGTGCAGTTGGCAGTTTGATGTATGCAATGGTCTATACTAGACCGTACATTGCACATTAAGTGGGAATTTTGAACAGGTATATGTCAAAACCAGGGAAGGAGCACTGGATAGCAGTAAAGAGGGTCTTTAGGTATTTGTGTGGCACTACCAATTATGGATTGTGCCACCAAGGAAGACCAGGATTGGATAGAATGGTGGACATACATGGCTTTGTTTATGCAGACTAGGTTGGAGATCTGGATCGTAGAAGATATACAAGTGGGTATGTGTTTAACCTATTTGGAGGAGAAATCAGTTGGATGAGAAAAATACAGGTTGTAGTGGCACTCTTAACTACAGAAGCTAAATACATGGCAGCCACTCATGCAAGCAAGGAAGAAGTATGGTTACAGATATTGTGTTCGGGAATTGGGTTGGTACAACAAGCAATGAGATTAGATTGTGGCAGTCAAAGTGAAATATTCCTGGCAAAGAACCCAGCTTATCATTCAAAGACAAATCATATTAATGTTCAGTATCACTTTGTGAGAGACATGGTTGAGGAAAAGAAGGTGTTACTAGAAAAGGTTGACACTTTGAAGAATGTTGCAGATTCATTGACAAAGTCTGTGAGCACAAAAAAAATATCCTGGTGTAGAGTAACAATGGGCATTGATGCCCTATATTGTTGACTATATATAATCTTGTGGACCCCTGGATGCAAAGAAAACAACAAGTGGGATAATGTTGTGTATGTGTTATATTATTTTCATGTGTGTGTGTGGGCGCGTCAGATTCGAAAACTGCGTTTGATGATCCCTCGTAGTGGTGCTCTTTGTGTCGTGTGCGTTGGGCGCTTCCTAGGGGGGTCATAGGGGGAGACAAGTATGCCCCCCTTGGTTATGCGCAGCGTTCGGCAACGGGCGGTAGCCTGGGGAAGCACCCCCAAAATATTTTTTTTGGCCGGTTTTTGCTATGTTTAGCGGATTTTTCTATTTTTAGCGGTTTTCTAAATTAATCCCGAATTATGGGATTAGGATTTTGGTATCTACGAAATACCTAAAAAAATTGTATATATTGTATGGTGAATGGTGAAATTCAATATAATGAAGTAATAAAGGTTTTCCCAGTTGAGGGTTTCCGGTATAAATCTCTGTGTACTATGTGAATGAGCCATTGATTAATTTTTGTTTTTCTTAAGAATCTATATGCATTGTTGTACTTGACAAGTTTAAAACTTGCATGCATTAGTCGCTGGAATGGAGGATGAGATTTGTAATCATATTGGGCATACCAAAATAAAAAGGGTTAGAGACTGAAGGTATGGGATGAGAATTATATCCTGGTGTACCAAAAAGAGACTCGAAAGGGTTCATTATTAGGGGTCGAGTAGAAACCAAATGTTGGGTAAGAGTAAGAACGTGAACCTCTAGTAATACAACCATTACGACTAAAGGAGTTGAAGGAATCCCACTAACCACAAAATGTATAGGATTCGAGGGACTCCCTGTGTCATTCAGACTCGACTCAGTACCCATAATTGGATAATCACAAGTCTAGGAGGTGGAGATATATGTACCACAAGTATTAACTTTACACCTTTTAGAAGGAAACTTCAGTAAAGAATTAAAATGTGGTGGTAACTTCAACAAACAACGAGACCTACATGGAGGTTGGTATTTCTCCACGATGACTTAATAATTGAGATATGAAACCAAATTCTAGGGCCAACTAACAATAAGAGAACACACAAAAATAAAACAAAAATTCCAAATGCACACAAACAAGATATAGTAGCTAAAAAGGGGCCTCCACCACTAAAGTAGGTATGCCTTTCCAAAGAGGGGCTTGAGACTCCATTCAAAAGATTGGAGGCATTAGAAATAGTTATAAGGTCTTGTTGACGGGCGAAACAGTCCATCCGTCAACTGGGAGAGTGGAACCGGTCCGGGGTTGTCTAAATAACCCAAGCCGTTTGGAATGGACCACCCTGACGAGTTTAATGGCTCTGTTGGCCGCTCTAAGGTCTCCTAAGAAAACCAAAGAGAGAATTGATCTGAGCTAAGTAATCTAAACTAAGGAAACTAGAAACTAATAAAACAAACTAAAACAAACTAACTAACTAAATAAAAGAAATCAAACTAAAATAAAGGAAACTAGAAACTAATAAAACAACTAAAGGAACTAAT
>ML780117.1:1553162-1570607 GCA_009831015.1 Picea engelmannii
GTAATTCACAGGTAAACTCGTAACTGTAATTGACTAATTATAATCACAACAGCAGATTGATATCATTCAATTAAAAGCACGATATGTAAATTGCTTCCAATATAATCGGATGAAATCATCTCTACGAATATCGACTCAACAGTATTCATGTTTGATCTCCTCATGGTCGACAAGCAGGGTTTTGACAGAGTCAACAAACCGGGCATATAACTGAATTTAATTATAGACACAAATCGTAAGATTTGATACAATCAATCCATCCCTGTAATCTCAATCGAATAATACATTTGTTACCATCGAAATACAGTTCACATCGTAACAGCTACTATTGTTATCCATTCGAAATTTGATTACGTAACAAATGATATACGAATTGGTCCTAACATAGAAAATATAATCAGCATAGCTAACCAATTTGCCCATCATATCGCACAAGATATAACCAAATCGAACAGAGATATCATTTGTATTTCAACAATAGAAAAGATATCAAATAACAGAATATTCAAATCAAATCGTGATCAATCAAACTAAATCTAATCAAAACCAATCCAGAAATCAATAATCAAAACTAATAAACAACAAATGCATGACAGAGCAAGTCAACAATGTATACAGAGCTTATGATCATGCCATATAAAAGAGTGAAAGTTATACCATTACAGTTGCTGAGTCTATGTCAATTTTGAATTGATAATTGTTGTAGCAGACTCAACATTTTTGAACAGGATCGAACCCGTAGTTCGTTGTTTCTTGTCGTTGGGTTGCAACTTTGCATTCTGACCAGTGAGACTCACCACCTGGTTTTCCAAATCATGGATTTTGGATTGCAACCTTGGGACATCCAAGTAATACCTTTCCAACCACAGCCCACATTGGTCGCAAGGTGGTGCAACAGTCTGAACAGAAGGGAGTTTTGATGATTCCCCAAGGGTTTCATGGAGTGGTTCGATACCCGGAAAGTTAGGGTTATCCCGCAGACAAGGAGGCAAGTTCTTGATGAAATCATAAGGAGGTTTGTCACAAAAACCCTCTTCGGCGAGAAAACGTTCAATGCTTGAATCAGAGTCCTCGCTGACCATGATAGGCTCTGTTTTGGCAGGAGGTTTAGGTTTATTCCTCGCCATGCGAGAGATCAATCTCGCATTTTTCTTGCTTCTAGTATTAGCACCAGTCTTCGCTCTAGTCTTTGTGGTTGTAGGCTTAGCAACTTCGGTCTGTTTAGTCACAGCCATAGATGAATTCGTAGGAGACTCGGGCTTGGCCTTAGGTAACAGAACATCAAAAAGTACAGGGGTAGGTTTTCTCTCGGTCACCATAACCTTGTCCACCTGTGGAGGATTGGACTCTTCAAAACCATTACGGTTGAGAAACTCATGCCAAGAATCACGACGTGACCTCAATTCATGAACCAAAATGATTTTAATTAACCCTACATGGAACAGGCTAGTGTCAGCCTGGCTGTGTTTGTAACGCTTGGCCATCTTAAACAAGCTTCGGTGCAGATAGTGAGGCAAACTTAGTTCGAATCCCATAAAAACCATTAATAAACGTAAGTGAAACAGGAAAACAAACCCGTACCTGCCTTCACAAGTAACGAATTGTTTGATAATCATTAGGAGATCATACCAGCGTGGTTTTAACATCTTCGCAGGCAAGCCTCTGTCGCATGAGATGACTGTCCGAGACCGAAATAACAATGTCCATGGGACATCATCAACCTTGTATCTTTTCGACCATTTTTGTCCCTTGACAGGCAGGCTAGTTGCCAGGCTGAGAAAGTGTTCAGTGATTTCAAGATGGACATCTCCAACTTTGGCTCAGCAGCCATCGAATGACAAAGCAAATTGTCGAGCCACAGTGAGGTTATAACCTTCGAATTTCCTTATAAATGGTAGCCAACCAAACTCTTCTAAATCGCTATACGCACCGTCAAAATTCAACAACGCTTGGCACCCGTTGGGCTCAGCCCTCACAACAGGAGCCATGGCTTATGTACATGGTAGGGTTTGAGCTAAACGAAACAATGCACAGAGTGAAAATGAGAGGGTTCAACAGCTTGAATGCTCGAAGAGACCGAAAATAACTCCATGCGTGCGAAGGTGGTGGGATTACCACCGCCACGCATTGTATTAATTGCTGAGTACAGTGTTGTTATAATCATAATCACCCAAACCATACGTATCGGCCAGCAAATAGGTGAATCATCACACCAACGTGCCATTCATTCGAACCTGAACCAACACCATAGGTGATAATCATGCGCCAAGTGTTAAGTTTAATCAGCATGAAATCCAACGACCTGTCGTGTGAATTCAAAGTTTCAAACCAATGTTAATCAAAACATATCAATACACAGTTTGAAACTATTGCTCGTCCAATGCAATATCAACTTTTCCAAATAATATACCATGCATCGATTCAAAATTAAAACCCAAAAGATTTCCTCAACGCGCCCTCAAACCATTTCTATTCGACCTTATAAACTTGCCAATGTATTCGTTGCATATTCAAATGTTTACATTCCAAAGTTTTTAGAACAATGCAATCAAGAATTTCTCATATAATAAACAAGTCATGAGCCCATAGCAAATAAGAACAAAAACATATAAGACCAAATCCATCATAACCTTTATAAGATCAGAATAAGACCAGTAAATCTTCATGCTTACAGGCTCAGCAATCAAACAGATCAAATGCGCAATCAAGGTAAGAACACGAGTTTGAAAAATCTTTTGTAGTCATGCAATAAACTAATGGTCAAGTGTCTTTTGTATAAATCAATAAAATATGACTACAGTCCAAACGATGTGAAAGGTATTTTCACACTTTCAGTTGTGAAAATCGAATCGAAATCAAATTGTAATTGTCGCAAAAATGAAACAAATGTCTAGTAGCACAATGCGACAATGATTTGTCGTAATGAGATAAGGGGTGTAGGCAGCTTTTTTGAGAGCAATCAAAAAAATTGAGTTGGCTGCCAACAGGTCCCTCGTGGGCTTAATAGCATAGTTGGTCACATCCCCCCAGAGAGGTAATCCTCCATAAAGGTTGTGCTCTTTTCGACCCTTATCTCACTTAGGGTACCTGTAGAATAACCCCAGCAAGTAACCTATGTGGCTACCTATGTTAAGAAACTAGAGTCACCACGATATAACCAATGCACAGGTGAGCAATCATAAGTTTGGTCCACCATATGGGTAGGGTAACAAAGCCCAGAATCTTGAAAGTATCGTGTAATGTACCCATCCATTCACAAACCATGATACACTACTTAAAAAGGTTGCAACACACACAACCACTAGTAGGTAGGGCATGTTGCAGTCCCAAGACACATTTCTCTGAACTTATATCAAATTCAAAGGACTTCTCATTAATGTTAGAGGCATGAAAATCACATGCATAAGAAAAGATCCATGCTTCAACATAAATAAGTAAACAATGTGTCATGCACAACAAATAACCAGTAGACATGAACATTAAAATACATATCTTATAGATAATTAAATACACAATGGAATAAAATTATACATAAAATACAAAGAGAACTTATCTTTCAAGTAAACATTCACCAACTGACTGCAGACCAAGGACATTCCTCCCAACCATAGATACTATTGTTCATTTACTTTGAATAATAGGTCACCCTCAATCTAGGGCTATGAAGCCACAAGGACAGGTCCTAGGACAAATCTAAAAACACACAACAATTTTCTAACCATCTCTTAGTTTTCCCAACCTCACAACAAATCTGAATTTCTAGCTCTATTTCCCCATCAGCCCGCACAACCCAAAGAAATGAACACATTTCTATGCCATGCAATCCCTTAGGGTGTCTCACTTCTCTCTAGGGATCCAATGATACTGGTCAGGAAATCTTCCTACTGGATCTCCAAGTATTCTCAACTATGAACAGTTTTATCCAAACTGGCATCAAGCGCATGCACATGGGCATCCATTCCCTTCTTGAATGATCAGTAAATTATATTACAACCATTTAGAAATGGCTCTCCTCTTCCAGCCATTTTTTTCCATGATCAACCCAAGAGCACATGAAATAGATAGAATGAGTGAAGAAAAAGGAAGGAGAAGAAGAACAGAAGAAGAACCAGGGAGAAGAAGACCCAAAAACAACCCCCAAGGGATGTTTTTATAATTACATGAAGACAAGATCCACATGGTCTCGCTCCCAAGAAGCTCATGTAACCCCTTTTCTTCATAAAATAAATTATGGGTAAATAAAATAATAATAATAATAATACTTAACCCCCCAAGCCCCCTCTCTCATGGAATCATAGCCCCCTATATCTTTTGTCATTGTCCATCTTGCAACCAACAGTGTATTTTATTAATTTATATGAAGTATTACATTTCGTAGGCACTCTGGCCCCTTTTCAACTTTGTTGTCTCTTCATCCTAAGTCATAATTACATAATACATTCTTAGTTCACAAGGGATAAAACTAGGATGTTACATTCCCCTCCCTTGATTTTGGCACTGTCCTCAGTGCACAACAACATTCCAATGTTATTAACATTACAAATCTAGGCCCTATGGCCTTAATCCACATAGGAAATCCATCCCAATCTTATACACATATACACTCTGGCCTAAAATTAAACATGTATACATAGGCATTCTGACCCAAAACATGTATAATGATCTTCAGAAATTATATCCCTGGTAGCAGTTCCAACCAACAAGCTCTCCTTCCCTCCTAGTCCTGCACAACCCAAAGAGGAAAACCTCTTTCTCTGCCATGTAGTCCCTCGGGTTGTTCCACTTCTCTACATAGCTCCAATGCACTCAGCCAGAAAGTTTCAGAGTTGTGGATTCCATAACTCCAGATGCAACAATTCCATTGGAATTTCTTCATTCCATGTCGTTGTCATTTAGCTCCTCCATCATAACATTCTTCCTTTCCCTAATAGCCTGGTACTTTTCTATATCCTCAATATTCATCATTTTCCTACAACATTTCAAATTAGTGAGTATGTTTATTCACAATTGTTATGAGGAAAAACTCTCTATGGCTAGGGGAAAACCACAATAGACGAAAATGATTGCAGAAATCAACTATATTCTCAAGTATGTTATATTAACAAATGTGCTAGCAAGACAAGATAAAAGGCCTAACTCATCCATACGTTCGATGAAGTCCATCGTTGAGCACTTGACCCAAAGAAATATACCCATAACTAGCCCTCAACAACCAAGCAACACAAGCATATGGTGATAATATATGATGTTAGCACAATCAATAGCATAATCCATTAACATTCATAACAAACACGCCCATGGAATAATAATTCAAATATTTGCAAGATATCAATTGGACTAGAAAATCATATTTCTATTAAGATATAATCAACAGAAGTGAATAAGTTACATACTTCTGTGTCGGCATGATTCGGAACCGAGAAACTGATTTCCTTCCAGTTGGGCTTCCACCACTTCAATCCTCCACCAAAGGCAAGCTCATGTAAGAGAGACAATGGAGTTCTCACTCAATAAGAGAAGAGCTTGGGGGCTGAACAATGTGTTCAGACTTAGAGGATAAAGGGATGCAGACTCAATGTAAAGTGAATAATTCCTCCATAGTAACTTTGCTCTCAAAGTTGAATTCTTTCTCTTCTTTTACATAGCTCGGATTTGGCCCATTTATAGCCTTGAAGGGGAACTGAAGGGCCGATTCAGAACGTTTCTAGTATATGGAAGGCCAAGGATCATTGATCCCATGTCGTGACATGGAAACTCGACACCATTTTTCATTTTTGGGCACATTTCCTGATGTATGCAGGTTGTAGTGGTGCAACCTACGTATATGCATCATTTATAGTAGGCAAGGTGTGTATATGTGGAAAATTTGTATTTTTAGCTCTGGTATTTGCAAAAGGGGATGACAAGTGTGCATAGGGAAATGGAAAAAGGCCTTTATGTGCAAGATTGCATGGGGTAAGGTAAATATTTCTATAATAGATTCCCCCTAATGTGTGAGGTCAGAGGACTATCTGCGATGACCGAAATACACTATAAATAACCCTTAAGTGGAGTAATGGGGACCCAGCTGGAAGAACTTGTTGCTAATTAAAATCTATATTGACTTTGCATACATGGTTGCCAATCTGAATTACACTGCGGATCCATGTGAAAATATACCAAACAACTATCTATGGCCATCAATAGGAAAATACAAATGCGGTTACATGACAAAGGCTATCATAGTCATGAACAAGGCCCAGTAGAACTAGTCTCAAAATCAATCTAAAGATATATGTATACAATGGAGTACAATATAATCTCCCATGATCACTGAAGTCACACAGGTATTTGTCCATGAAAAGGTAGCAACAAATAAGGAAAGTTGTGGCTACAAGCTAATGTATTCAAGTCTTCTACACAATCTGACAAAGGTGAAAGTCTACATCATGTGAATAAAGGAGTTGAGCTCTAACACAATGATACTTCGTTTGATTACTAGTCATTGAGGTATATCGTTAACAAATGCGAGACAACCTACCGATGATGAAAGTAGGTATCAAGGCACCAAGTACATTATTACAAGTGTGAATAAATGAGCTGAGGTTGAACACTTGAAGAATCCATCGATCAGGAGACATTGATGTATTCTGAACTATTGATGGTGAGAGAACTTGCCACTAATGATTGCAACCCTCTAGGTACTCATAGGACTCTAGGTATCATATCCAGAATAGATGAGCTGAATTCGATGGAAGGAGACCCGCTAAAAGGAGATCATTAACTCATCTCTCATAATTCAGCATGAGATACAAAGAAAGAGCTTGATGTTTTGGAGGAAATCGGATGAAGAACATGATCACGAACCCACAACCATGTGCCTCTTTTGCATGTGCCAAGTGCAAGCAGTACATGAAAAACACCCTATGAATAGAAGCCAATGAGGAAAATGTTTGACAAAGGCGAGGAAACCACCAATAAGGCTAATGGAATCCAAGCCATTTTAGGAATTGCAATGTGTAAATATATTTCTTGCCGTCGAACACAAGGAAAACCACCCAGTCAACGACCAATGATGAAATGTTGATTGTTGGGTTCAAGGTTACCTACCAATGAGGAAAGTAGGATCATGGTGCATAATAAGACTACAAAATCATGTGATTTTGAGACAAACTAAGGGTATGCTTGACATGAAAAGTCAAGATTTATGAGGAATGGGCAACACAAGTTGATAAGCATCCTTTGAACAAGAGCATGAGACATATGGAAGACTCTGGTAGCATAGAATCAATGATGAAACCATGAGATACTGGAAGAGTAACCAGTCGGGGGAGAAAACTTTCTGTAATGAGGTCAGCTTCCTAAGGCCATGCTAAACCCAAAATTATGATGAGAAGCGGACTGAATAACTTTGTGCTATGTTCAAAGGCAACATGACTGCTGCCAATATAAGATAATACTCCCTTCTCACCCATCTTTTTTTTTTTTAATAGTCAAATGAACACTATGATACAGAGGAGGAAATGATTTCCACAAGTAAGAAAAAATGGTTCCAATAGTAGAACATACCTATGCTCAATGCAAGGAGGTGCATGTATGATATGGACACTCTAGGGAATTTTCCCTCCTGGGTATAGGGTGTCAAATTGCGAAAACTGGGCTCTGCTTGGTTGAGGATGAAAAATTGTCGAGCCAAACGATTTATAAAGCAAAGCAAGAACTGGCTATAGGTTCAATACTGCAAGCAAGGGCATGATATGCAATCACAGCTTAAGGCCAAAAATTTTCCTTTTTCTTAATATTAGTCTACCTGGTTTGAAAAAGGGATAAACTTGTACCAAATAGACGTCCTTTCAAATCCAATTTATGAGTGTTAAAGAGAAATGTTCACTCGGAAATCTTTTCACTTTTTGAAAATGAGTCAGAAAAGAGCTTAAATAAGACTCATGATCTTTCAAGTCTAATTTAACGAGTGTGAAAGGGACAAATTCACTCAAAAATATTTTCATTTTTTAGACGAGTCGTAAAATAGCTTAAATTAGACTCATTTGGGAGTTTCTAGGAGGAAAGTCACGGGGGAGGCCAAGGCTCCCATGCTGGACTTCTATGAAATTTTAGTATCTTACGAATATCCGACACAAGCTTGGGAAAACCCAAATCTCTCCAAGTCAAGGAGGATAAAGTGTTAGCAGAGGTTATCTTCTCCGTGATATATCAGATAGTGTCACTTACTTGAAAAGACATAGGTGAAGGCATTGGATACCCAACAAGACCTTCCCAATCAAAGGGAATCTCTACGGGACTTGGAGGGAGAGTACTCAAGGAGAGTAAAAATCTCTCTTGTTCATAAGGTGCAGTATCAGAAATTCTAATGACATGGTTGAAGGATGCATCATGCTCTAAAAGGAGAGTTAGATTGACCAGAGATTGAGCTAGTACGATCACTTATTCAACTCTTAGTTGAATAGGATGCATGATAATGAGGATAGGAGACACATCACCATTGACAACAGGGGTCTGTTCAGGAGAGGATTGCATTGGCACGACTGTCATATCTATCAAAGGAGAAAAAAGGTGTGGGGAAACCGCAGATGCCTTAGAACCTGAAGGGCCCTCAGATGAGAACCATGCTTCTGGTATCCTAGCAGTAGCAGGACATAAACAAGTAAGGTGATTTCCTGAGATGTCTAGGCTTATCAATCATATGAGTTCCCTCAGTGTCATTTACAATGGTTGGTGACATGCTCTCCGCGTGACTAGAAAAAGTGAGAGATTCATCTCCCACATGACGTACAGAGGTTGGAAATGTGATATTGATATGACTTGTGGTGACTAGAGTGATGCCCCTAGCATGACTAGAAGCAATTGGTTACGGGTCTTCGACATGACTTGTAGAGGTCGTCAACCAATCTCCAACATGACTAGCAATGGTTGGTGATGGAACTCTAGTGTGACTGGAAATGACTGGACTAGCAATGGTGGGTTGTGGCATTTGATACCAAGGTCCCGGGAAAGATTGGTTTTGAAACATTGTAGGCCAAGAAGGGTCCTAGTTTACATCTTGTCCCTATCCGGAAAGGTAGTATCCTATGCCTAATTGATCCATGGAGGTTTTTACAGGCATCATCACTGAAGTCTGCAAAGAGATGAAAGTATGATAAGAATTATTCAAGTGAGGATATATTTTTCCCCCATGTAAAGGCGTTCCGTGAAGATGGTAGCCCAAACCGTAAAACTAATTCTCGTCATATGAAAGACCTGGGGATACATGTGGACCTTCCATGGGAAAAGTGTTTGTAGGAACTATCATGGAGGATGAAGGATAATAAGTAGAATAACCACCCATTTGAGTATTGGCTCCTCAACAAACATAGCTAGGAATGGATCTGTATTCCAACCTCCCATAGTGAGAGTTGGTTGGGGGCATGACTCCTATCAAATGAAGATGTAGACGGCGGGGCCATGGTGCCCTTAGATCCAATGCTAGGATTCATATAAGTGGTCAAGGGAGACGATGGAAAGGGTGAAGGCACATTCATCATATCAACAGGAAAATGATTAGAGACCCAAGGCATGGACTGAGTGTCATAATTCTGCATACCATTATGAAAAGCGAACGGATTCGTCCCCATGAAATGAGTGAAATTAATGGGGGGGGTAGCGGTAAAGGAGGGATTCATATGAACTCCACTATCCATGATAATGAAAACTCAAAGCACGATATAAAATCTCAGAGGATTACTAAAAATCAAAGAGCACACCAAATGTAATCAAACGGATAATATGCACACAAATAGGATAAAGTGGCTAAAAGGGGCATCCCTCCCTAAAGTAGGTATGCCTCACCCAAGAGGGGCCTGAGACTCCCTTATAAAGATCAAAGGTAAGAAAATCATTTACAAGGGCCCTTGTGGACTTAATAACCAATCGGTCAGATCCCCTCGAAGAGGTAATCCTCCATAAAGGTTGTGTGTTCTCTGACCCTTATTTGACCTAGGTTACCTGCAAAATAACCCCTGCAAGTAACCTATATGGATCATAATTCAAGAAACTAAGAAACCACAGTATAACACATGCATAGGTGAGCAGTCGTAAGTCAAGGTAGAAAATCCCGAAAACTTGAAAGCATCGCCTCTCATGGAGGTAAGGGCACTAGAAAGATCCCTAGATATGAGAAATACATCGCCTAAAAATTCAACCAAAGAAAGGTTTTTTGTCATTCCACAGAGATTTAACAGACCCTACAGAGACCCAAGAAGACTCAAAAATCATCAAAACCTACCCATATGTACACAACTATTCAAGGGAAAATCACATATGTACACACATTGCAGAAGGACGGCCCACGTACATATGTGACTGTCAAGCAAACAACCGCGTATATGTGTCAAAAACATAGGTAGGATAAGGAGAAGGATGAAAGAATCAGACCCAGAGTGAATAGAGGCTGTCAAAAAATCATACAACAAGAAACACAATATGGACGAGAGAAATCTAAGGATAAAAACACTCCAAACCCCAAGAAAGAAGATTATATCCCCAGTATGGTCGCAAATTTTGTTATGAGGAAAATCTCTATATGGCTAGGGGAAAACTACAAAAGATGGAAATGACTGTAGAAATCAACTCTGTTCTCAAGTATGTTATATAAACAAATGTTCTAGAAAGATGAGATAAAAGGCCTACCTCGTCCAAACATTCGATGAAGTCCATCATTGAGCACTTGACCCAAAGAAATATACCTGCAACTAGTCCTCAACAACCAAGCATATGGTGATAATATATGATGTTAACACATTCAATAGCATAATCCATTAACATTCATGACAAATACAGCCATGGAATAATAATTCAAATATTTGCAAGATATCAATTGGATGAGAAAAGAGTATTTCTATTAAGATATGATCAACATAAGTGAATAAGTTACAAACTTCTGTGTTGGCACGGTTTGGAACTGAGAAACTGAGTTCCTTCTAGTTGGGCTTCCACCCAAGGAAATCTCATGTAAGAGAGACAATGGAGTTCTCACTCAATAAGGTAAGAGCTTGGGGTTTGAACAATGTGTTCAAACTTAAAGGATAAAGGGATGCAGACTCAATGTGAAGTGAATAATTCTTCCAGAGTAACTTTTCTCTCAAAGTTGAATTCTTTCTCTTCTTTTACATAGCTCGGATTTGGACCATTTATATCCTTCAATGGGAACTAAAGGGCTGAGTCGGAACATTTCTAGTATATGGAAAGCGAAGGATTATTGATCTCATGTCCTGACATGGAAACCTGACACCATTTTTCAGTTTTGAGCACATTTCCCAATGTATGCGTGTTGTAGTAGTGCAACCTACGTATACATGTGTTGTATAGTATGAAAGGTGCGTTTATGTGGAAAATTTGTATTTTTAGCTCTAGGATTTGCAAAATGAGATGACAAGTATGCATAGGGGAATGGAAAAAGGCTTTTTGTGCAAGATTGCATGGGGTTAGGAAAACATTTCTATAGCAACAATTTGTGCATAATTTTTTTATTTTTGCTCACAATCTAAGAGTAAATTTTCATAATCTAGTACAATACTTATCTATGTGGTTAGGGTATTTGCATCCATATGGCTGTCTCATTAACTTGTTTCATTGTTTACCTTTACATATCCATTGTGTGCATGATTCCAATCAATATTTTAATAGAAATATCAAAGCATCCTCTTCCTTGTGGTCACAAAGCTTCCAGACCTAGGCTTAGGCATCCCCTTCTCTTTTATATAGTCCCTTAGGAGATCCATCTTTCTTGACCAATGATTTCTTGCACAAGACGATTTCTAGGGACACGGTGTTCTCTTGTCACAAAAATATCATTTTCCATGCTTTCCAGCTAGCATATCCAACATCTCATCTACATTATACACATACATTCATCATCAGATATAATTATAACCATTTTCAATCGTAAATGTCAAATCTATTTTATGCAGGAAAACAAAATTTTCCAAGCATGAGCTTTCTGCTCATAATGTTTGGCTCTGCAGTTGTATATATTAGTATTCCTTATGGGATTACATCCTTTCCATATCTAACACCATTCTACCTACAATTTTCTCAACCTTTCATTCGACCACACAACCTGTTAGCATAACATACAATTTGTAATTATTAATTTCTGAAATAGATTTTATACAGGAAAATGAAATTCCCATCCATGGATTTTTTTCTCAAAAAGTTTTTCTTATATAGATGTAGATATCATTTTTCCATATGGATTTACATCCCTAACATATCCAACACCATCCTACCTGCAATTCTTTAATTTACATTCATCCAAAACCATTTGTCAATAATTATAAAATTATAATTCCCAAAACTATTTTATATAGGAAAAATAAAATTTCTAGACATGAGCTTCTACTCATAATAATTTGGCTCTTACAACAATAGGAATTGGTCTTCTTTATGGGATTACAACACTACCATATCCAATATCGTTTCTTCCTGCAATTTCAACATTCCTCGGCCAAACAAATTGTCAATATCTCATGTAGAAGCTATATATATATATATATATATATATATATATATATATATATTCATGGTAACGATTCAAAACAAAATCACAAGTGATCTCAGAATTGTTTACAAATACAATTCAATCACTTATATTAATCCAACTATCAATTGGAATTAATTCATCATTACAGACACATGTATTATGATCCAATATTTTCTTTCTTCTATCCAGAAATATTTTTATCACTTTATCCCCTCAACAGAGCTTTTCCATATTATATAACTACTCTCACCTGCAACTTCCTTGTTGTAATATCTAACAGTTCCTGAAGTGTTTTCAACTTCATGAGTTAGCAATACTCATATCATTTCAACTGTTAGCATAATCATTTCTATGTTATCTAATATATACATGCATTCACCCCATTGCATTCAATAATGCATGTAATATCACTTGTAACATTTTTAATAGCTCCAAAAACTGATCTTGGAATTGTAACAAACAACAATCCAATCACCTTCAGCTAGTACTCATATTAAATATAATGCATCTATCCATCATTATGTATTTTCAGCACCACGGGCTTTTCATAATGCAACAATTAATTACTAAATAAAATAATAATCGATGTGTCAATATCCATGGCCACAACTACATAATGCATCCATGCATTGGTTACATAATACCACATAACCCTGACATGCATTCCAACACGATGAGTTGGAAGGTCTAGCCAACGCCTCAACACATCATCCACGCACTCCCTACTAATTGTTTGACTATTTAGATACCTTCCTTTTTAACCAAAACACAACACCAAGAATATGATTATTAAGTGATCTTCAGTTTCAACAAAGAGGTTGTAGTCCAAACATCATATATATAGTAGATACGACTGAGCACTTACATAATACTATATCCCTTCCATATCCAACCATATTATGGTCTCACACATGACTAGATCTATGGATATTCATTGTTATAGAAGGAGTATGTCTCCTGAATTAATCCAATTATGATCCCATAACCAATCATAACATAATATGCAACTAACATTTTATCTAAATGAATTCTAGAATCCACAACATTTGCATACTCTAGGCCTTTGGACATTAGATATTGATTTAAATATTGAAAATTAACTGAGGTAATTCTTACCTCAATCCCCTTCAACATGTATGCATCAACATAAACTAAATTCATACCTTCCTGGTTGTTATCAACCTACTTGTTGCTATCTGACCAGCTAATATTTGTAGAAGTTCACAAACTTCCTCCATCATTCTAATCACCATTCCTGCTACCCTCATGGGTCTTCACCTAGATGGGAATCATAAGCAATAGGAAAATCCACATACTTAACCCTGCTATATCATTTTTCCTGAATACATAATTCATCATTAGTCATACTCAATCATTATTTCATAATAATAGACTATCACAAGCATGTTATATGCATATCCAAGCATGTACATATGAAAAATTAAACATCTATATGCACCAAGCATTCATTGTCAACATGCCTACTAATGCATATGCATTTTAATTTCATTGTATGCCTCATGCACTCTAGTGCATTTCTATTTCAATTCACTTATTTATTTATTTATTTATTTATGTTGTAGTTGGTTTTGCTTGAACTCCTTCAGATCCTTACATCCCTGTGTGCTTCCATTCTACACTATGGTTCCCTAGTATAAATATTTTTTATTCAAGTTCCCCTTGGCCATTCTACAATCGAACCATTGTACTCACAGATAAACACATTTATCCCTTCTCAGATAAGTTTCCTACTTATCCCTTCTCGAATAAGTGTCCTCACAGATCAACTCAAATCATTCACAGAGGAGTACGATCTGGAGAATGTCTTAGGAAGCTGCAAATATCAACACTCCCTCTCAAAGAGGGAGGCATTCTTTTCCACACCAACTCTTTCATGGAAGTACTCGAACTTCATCTTTGTTTGGTAAGAACATCAACAACCTTCTCATCTATAGGAATGTACTACACCAATAATTCCTTCCTACGCACCATGTATCAGAATAAAAATGGAATCCAACACATGTCCAAACAAATTTTCAAGGAGCTTGCAAAGCCACACTGCTTCACGGACTTCCACACTCAATGAAATGTACTCTACTTCTGCAGTGTCCAATGCCACATAAGTTTGTTTACTACTACACCAGGAAACCATGGAAGATCCCAAAGTGAAGCAACACCCAGAGGTGATATTCCTGTCCATTTCTCTCCCTTCCCAATCAGAGTCAGTATATCCCTACAATCTCATTACAATAATGGAAGTATATCTCAGACCATGTCCAACTATGTCTCACATGTATCTCAACAAATTCTTCGCAACAATCCAGTGTGTATGTCTTCGATGAGTCATAAATTGGATAAGTGTACTCACTTCATAACAAATATATGGTCTGGTGGTAACCATATACATCAATGATGCAATCAGTTGTTTATACAGAGTTATATCAATTTTATCAGAATCGGAAAAATACACACTTATTTTATTCAGATTTGTCACCACTGGTGTAGCCACGGGCTTCCAGTTCATTATCCCATACTTCTTCAATATCTCAACTATGTACTTCCCCTGAATCAGGAAGATATCATCAGTTCTTTTCCACACATCTATTCCCAACAATTAGTGCATCATACCAAGTTCCTTCATCTCAAACTCAAAGGCCATCGCATACATGCATTCAACAATAAGGCTCTCTGTACCGATGAGGAATAAATTATCAACATAGAGGACCAAAATCAGGGACTCGCCATTAACATTATTTTAGTATAGGTTGGGACCGACAACACTTTTTTTGACTCCCAAACTCATTTGGTGTCCAACAATCCTCGCATACCAAGCTCAAGGTACATGCTTCAGTCCATACATGGCCTTCTTCAACCTGCACACATGAGACTCCTTCTCATGTATCACGAAACCATCTAGATACTCGATGTATAATTCTTCCTCAATATCTCCATTGAGAAAGGTTATCTTCACATCCATCTGATGTACTCTCCAACCCATGTATGTTTCACAGGAAATAATCATCCAGATAGAAGTGCATTGAGCAATAGGAGAAAATGTCTCCTCATAATCTATTCCCTTCACATGAGAGAATCCTCTGCAAAAAATATCATTTTTGTGCCTCTTGATGCTCCCATGAATAGTGTGTTTGATCTTATAGATCCATTTGGAAGTCACTACATACTTCCCCTTAGGTCTTGGAACAATATCCCACACATAATTCTTCATGATGGACTGATACTCCTCCATCATGACATCTCTTCATATTGGATGACTAGTTTCCTCCTCATAATAGGAAGGCTTAAAATGAATGATGTGGCTCATAGCTACAGCACATAATGAATATATATGAGGTATCTTTCTCCTTGGGAAGGTACCATGAGGAGTTACATGTCCTTCTGCCTCCTGCAGAGTTTGACGAACCCATGCAGGTCTCTTCCAACCTATTGCAATATCTCTGGGAACATTAGCTAGAGCTACATGATCAATGAGACAACTTTGATCAATAGGATCAATTGTATCCCTCTAAAAGGTAATGTCATATTTGACCATATTTAACATATAGAGGTTTCCTTGTGAAACCAATGGCTAAGACATATCGAGGTTCCCTCATGGAACCAATGTCTCACAAGACATATCAAGGTTTCCTTCTGAAACCAATGTCTTGGTTACTTCATCTCACCATCTGAGGCATGTCAGGATGAATTCTACATTCCCCCCTACTAGTCCACATAGGACCCTCTGGTGATAATGCCTCATCATGTTTCCTTAAACATCAACACTCCCTCTAGAGTTGGAGGTGACTCCTCCTCTGTCTCTGCTCCCTCTGACACCAAAGGTAGCTCTTCCCCATTCTTTAGAGCTAACTCAATATTTTCTCCCTATGGATGTATTACAACTTCCTCTAGGATCTATCACCATTGTTGTGATATAGTTGGTCTTCGCTAGATGTATCCATGATCGCAAGAACTGTCTCTATTATTTGGCATGGTCTGGTCCTAGGAGCTACATTCTTCCTAGAGATCTCTTGTCTCTAAGTATCATGTCTAGAAATTTCCCTCCTTGATATCATGTTGGAAGGCATTTACCTCCAAGTCTTCCTCCTGCGACTGTCATTATGGGTCCTTCTTGGAGATATTACTTGTGACTTCTCAGAACAAGAAACAAGAACAACAAAAAGCATCTCTTAGAGGAGATCAATTTATCTTGTGCGCAACTATATACAATGACCATCCAAATGATACGTATTCTACTATGACCAACACAAATCCATCATATAATCGATGTCATATGGATACCAACACACATCCATCATATAATTGATGTCATACGGCTACCAACACACATCCATTATATACTCGATGTCATATCGTTAACCATATTGATTTTCTAGTGTTAAATTATACAAGAACAATTTTCCACAAGTGGTAATTACTTCCAATGATATATGATATTACTTTAGTAAACTCTATAACATCAGTAAGTAACTCATAAAATTTCAACTTCTTAGAAACTTCGGTCTCTTCCTTAGATCACTTCTCATGTGTGAGAGAGAAAAAATATGTATCTATTGTTGTGTCTTTCAAGTGTCTTTTTATAGTAATATTGGATTGATCCAAAAATACACGTCTATTGTAACTACCCAAAGATTAATTCGGTTATAATCCATCCACATAGTATTTGACTTTGTTAATTTTTTCCTCTATGATTCATGTAGTTCTTTGCATAAATATAGGTAGAAGTAAATATGGAGTACATTCCTCATATTTAGGTAATTAGACATTTTTACTAGAAATTACTTCCCACCATAACTTATCGAATTCTTTCTATAATTTAGGTAGGAGTAAAAATTAAATATGTTGTACATGGATATTGTAACAACCCCATAAATTTAACACTCCCAACATTTTACTCTACTCTCATTTTCCCG